>CABFVZ010000733.1:115866-197004 GCA_902151445.1 Timema monikensis
AAGATCGTCACCACCCAATCCGCCGACCTAGGTTTCAATTTATCGGAAGTCATCAGAAAGGAGTGTGAAACGCGCAACACAACTTCCTAAAAGAGGAAACCAAAAAACACAAAAGGGAGAAAAAGGAAATTGGTGAATAATAAATGGTACGGAACTCCACACGGACTTTCTCGCTTTATATTTAAAAAATATAGATATTTACTCAAAACTGGTAATATATGTGAAATGAAATAATACACTAGCAAACTCAAGCAAAAATGTCATTATACTTACGTAAAACATTTTTTGAGTCTCTGTTTTAGATTTAATAATTTTATTTTTAAAGAATGTTCTCTTTTGTATGTTTGGACCAATAAAAACGATCGATTTGGAGTTCACAAGGATCAACACTTCGTATTAAAATTTCGACTTCCGGTTAAAATTTTAACATTTTATTAGGTGTTGCAGATCTTCAGGTCATCGCATTGCTATTAGATTCCTCATTTATAAATGTTGACCAATAAGTTATGTATTTATTGACTTGAGTCTAAATGAAAGAGGAGACTTGTATTTAATTACTCTATGGCATTAGAGAATTATTGAGTTAAAACTTAAATAGTATCTCTTTACAACTAAAGCTCACAAAATTGTATTAATATACTGCTAATATCTCAGAAACTGTTGATTTTATAAAAATATAATATTTCAAATACAAATTTTTAATTTATAATAGTACTACAATTTTGCAATAGTAAGTTATTTATCATCTCAAATAGTTGCGGAGATACGGAAATGTACTCTTCTTTAAAGTACCCTAAATTCATTAACGTGGGAAAATGAAAATAGTCATTTTATTTATAAACTTAATCAACTTCTAGATACGAATTTTAATCAAAATCATCAAAGCCGATTTTGAGAAAATAGAATTTTCTCTTTTCGCTTTTTATTAAACTACTCTTAATCTTATGGTTAAACATACACACAGATAGACGTCATTGCAAAAACCACTATTTAGGGTTTGGGGGCTAATGAGACGTCGATATCCGTCAACACTTAGGGTTAGATTTTTTCTACGGTTGCAATTCTTTATTTTAGTGTTTGAAAAGTTAATATATATGCATATGGCTTGAAAGTTATTGGTTTTATAAAAATATGTTTCAAATAAAAGATTTGTATTATAAATAGCCCTACATATTTGCGATGATAAATAATTTTATATTTCAAACGGTTTCGTAGATATGATAACAAAAATGAGAATATACGCATCAGACCGGAACCCTTAAAGTCATTTTGCCAAAATATTGAGGGTAGCCATTTAGTTTGGGATATATATATATATATATATATATGTTTTTAAATGAAATTTAATCCAAATCGTTAGAGCCGATTTTGAGGAAATCGATTTTTTTAAATCTTTTTGCCCTCCAGTAAGCTACTCTTAATTTTAGGGTTGGATATCCAATTCCAAAACCCCTTGGGGTAACCCTGTGAAAACCATAGATACCAGGTTTTAGCCCAAACGGTAAAATAGTTTAGGCTCTAGTTGGAGGTACAGGCAGACAGAAAGACAGCAATTTAAAAAATATTTTTTCGGATTCGGGGAGTCATTAAACGTCGAGATTCATCAAAATCTCGAGCTCGATTTTTTTACGATCACAATACTTTCTCTTCTTCTAAGATATCGAGAAAGTAAAAATAAGACACTTAGATAGGAACAAGTAAAAGGAACAAAAAACACAAAGGACAAACACAGAAAAAGGACATTGGATGATAATATATAATACTCCTCATAAAGGAAAACCTCTTTTTGCTATTTTGAGATATTTTGTATTAATATTTGGAAGAAGGTATAGGAAACTCGTAAGATTTCTGAAACGAAATAGTAGGTCTATACATTGTTGTAGAAATATTACACCAAAGATAATAAATAAAGTAATATGCACTGCTACTTACTCTATGTAGTTAGGAGCTTGGAAAACTATTACAGAAACATTGAGTACCAAAGAGCATATAAATAAAATTAATTTTCAAAGACCTGAATTAAAAAGTATATATATTTGCTTATATCTAAAAATATATTTCAATTAAAAGCTTTTTTATCTTTAACAGAACTACAACTTTACAATGATAAGTTATTTCGTATCTCAAATAGTAGCGGAGAAATGATCAGAATTGTAAAATTACCTTATGTAAAGTATCCTCAAAGTCATTTTGATGAGAAAATAAAAATTGCCATCTTGTTTATAGTAATAAACAGTATTTAGATATAGATTTCAATCAAAATCGTTTGAGCGAATTTTGAGAAACTATTTTTTTTTTTTGCCCTTCAGTAAACTACCCTTAAATTTAGGGTTGGATATCCAATTTTTTAAAAAACTTGGGGTGACCTTATGAAAAACCCAGATACCAGGTTCTAGCCCAATTGGTCAAATAGTTTCGGCTCTAGCCCATGGTATAGACAGACAGACAGCATTGCGAAAACCAATTTTTTTGTTTCAGGGTATTATGAAACGTCGACATTTATAGATACAGTATATAAAATTTAGGTCTTTTACAGATTAAATTGATTGTTAAGTTATTTGGGGGACAGAGAGGGCCCTCTTTTCTCAATGCTTCGGTAACAGTGAACATTATTTCATTTATGCTCTTTGGTAGAGTGTTTTTGTTACAATGTTTCACAAAACTTACGAGTTTTTAATAAATATATCTAATTTAAGATAAAAGAGAGATAAAGCGTGTGAGATGCATCTTACCGTTCATTTAGTTCATGAAAAGAAAGAGCCCTCATAGAATCTAATAATTTAGATGGGAAGGGACATTTTTGACAATTAGAAATGTTACTTATACTTAGCACCGTGTCTTACTACCCATTCGGGTTATACGCTTAAGTATTATTTACGCTAGTTGGTCAGAAATTGGGAAGGTTGAATATAGAGGAAGTGAACCCAAATTTTCGTGGAGGGAGAGTGAGAAACCTTTTAGGTAAAACCAACCCAGTTCACCCGAGCGAGATTCGAACCTCGATTTCCCCGTTTTTGACAGTATAGCTCAACACGAAACCAGTGCGTCAGCTAACTACGTCACCGAGGAGGGTAGAAATGTTACTTCTTTGAAACAAACTGAATAGATCCATACGTGAAGTCATGTGATATGGAACTGTCACTTTTCATAGATAATACTTTTTAAATATTATTAGTAAGAAAGTAAAATGTTATCAATGATGTCAGAAAAATATTTGTTCTTATTTTCTAAACGTTCCTCTCTACCTGACTCCTTCATTTAGTTTACCTGTGTGAAGTGGGTTAAGTATTGCGGTGCTCTCACAGAACCTCGCTGATACAGGAACAACAGGTCCCCAACTAGAAACATGCAGTAGCTCAATTTGCCAAGGGGTTGGAAACCCCGCCAGGACATAATGATCTTGGCGTATCCTGAAAATGTAAATATAATCAAGGCATGGAATAGTTTTAAACTGGTTCCTAATATCTTGTGTTGTCAGGCAATTTAGCTCAGTCGGTAGCATGTCTACCTACTGAGATAAGGATTCGATTCTCAGCATGGTCGAAAATTCATTCTTGGTGAAATGTAGGTGTCTCTTTCACATGGATGTATTAACGGCCGATAGTTGTGTCTTTTCTAGATATAATTTAGTTAACAAGTCGTGTACGAATATAATCAGTAGGTTCAGAAAGTGCACGTTAAATAACTTAAAAAAAAGTTTCATGGGTTTATAAATGTGTAATTAGGGTGGTCTAGACACCCTGTAAATGGTGTGATACCCTTTTTAATTGATGGACTTCACACTATACAGATTATGAATACATAAAAACTTAAATACCTAATTATTATCAATATATATTATTCAACCTTCAAACACAAAAACCTTTGGTGATAAATTATTCTAGGGTGTGTTACATTTTAAAGAAGGCCAAATTCTGTTGAACCCTATTATTTTTAATATTTAATAATCAGCCCTATGATGTAGTGGTCGGTGCACCTCGATACAAATATACTTCGTTATATACTACTGGAGATGGAAACTGGACTACAAATGACGCGCAGACGCGCAATATTATAATATTGGTTGGTTTAATATAGTATTATATAGCCCATACACCCTTTGCATATATGATATAAAACTGATATTAATATAATTTATTACATCCACTTTCTAGTGGAGCCCTCATAGAATAATTAATTTTCTAAACTTTTGATAAGAGTTGATACCGTGTGTTCGTGAACGAACCATAATAGCACCGTTTCAATTAAGGATATCAGTCGGAAATCAAACACGGCCCCATGTACTGAAGGATGTACAGTATGTTCTCAACATTGCTTGGTCTTTGAGTTTTAAGGCTTTTTTCACAAATGGATTGCTCCTGAAGCTATACTAGTAATGGACTCAAAAACCACCAAACTCCGCATTTAATTTTAGCATTAAGGGAAGATTAAATATCCATTTACAATAGTATTAAAATAATAATATTTTTTTTGTTACGTACAATGCTACTGGTTTGGGCCATGTTCACAATGATAAGGTAAGAATTGATAAGGTATGCTTTGTAGAAAATTTATGCACATTTGTGTGAAGAGAGAGTGGGAAACCATTTAATAAAAAAAAACGTACACCCAGCTGAAATTTTAGCCCTGATATCCCTATCACTTAAATACCGAACAAGATGAGACTAATGTCTTTGTCCGTGCGTTCATAAATTCAGGTTGTCAAAGGTTGTTAAATATCAATATGAGCACAGCATTTTCAGGATAGTTTTGACCATGTTTGAGGTAAGCAACTGAAATTAGCTTTTTACCGATTTGTATTACGGCAGAATATATTAACTTGCTCAACAGCATTAATATTCCCTGGTAATATTAATGCATATTATAGGACAGTTTGAGTAGTAACATCTCGATACTACTGAACTCACGGCTCATAGCAAGAGTGTGTTCATGATAGGTTTTTACCTGGATGACAGTTCAAAAATCATATGTTTAGGTTTTGGGTTGCCAACACTAGTAAAAGATCACAGTTTTGTTATAAACGTTAAGTTTTTTTCAATTAAATGTTATATTTTACATTTAAAATAACGTAAACTTAAGTTTTCTTACACAGTTTCATAACTTTTTTTACCCAATCCGAAACAATATTTTAAACATAATTAAAAGTACTTAATCTCCTGAGTCCCAAACGTTTTTAAAAAAATAACTTTTGTTAATGATTTTGATTCCTTATCTAATAAAAAAAAATTCTAAAAACCTTATCTGTTAAATTGATTTAAAAATTTTCTCGTTAGAGTGCAGAGTAACACACAAAGTCGATAGAAAAACTGAATTTCCAGCCATCTAGTGATATAAAAATTGGCCTATAGATTTGAAGTACATTATAATGTACCATGGGCTCCTCAGGAGGGTCTCTGTTTTAGAATGTTATTGACTATGTGTACTATAGTGCATATATTAATACCTTTTAATACAGGCATCGTATTTACTTGGAAAAGAGAAAGTACTTGTAATTATATATATATATATATATATAGATATATATATATAATACATTATTTTATCATATTTGGGAATATTTAACTGAATAAAATATTTTTATTCACCTCGTGGGTGCATCATTGTAAATAACTTATTTCTGCCACTTTCAATTACATGGTTTAAATTCGTCGGTCGCCATTTTGAAGCTATGTTCGTTGGACCCTTTGTGAAAGTGTTGTGAATAATAATTTTTTTAAGTGGAATAAAACAATAAATAAACTTTTTATCCAACATAAAATAAATACATAAATAATATTGACCTAAATTACTGTGGTTAACTATCAAATTCATACACTACCATACGTTTTAATTACAGCTATCCAAAGTGACAGATGTTAGCTGTTGGCGTAGGAATATATTAGGGATTATGTCTAGTAACGTTTTGAGCTGTCATCCAAGTAAACTAAGGCCGTGAATATATTATACGTCAATATTGTGACAGAACAAGCCTAGTTGACACTTTCTTCATCGCCTTTTCCCCAATGACGCACCTCCGTAACCTCTCTCACAAGCGAATATGATCCAGGCGATTGAGATCGCCCACCCGGACGTCCTGAAGCTGGCATAGAAAGAAGCTCCCAGAGGGTAATCTCTCCTGGGGAACATCTGGTTGAGGTAGACGATGATCAGACTGCTACAGGTGGAGATTATCCAGCCCAATAGGACAAGAGGCTACAAAATGAACCAATACTCAATAAACTTACACAATAATAATAATAATTATTATTATTACTTGTCTGAGCTACGTAATTCTATAGCTCAGTTTGTGGGAAGATTAGCCAGTACTAACGTACCGTTTCTAAGGGAGCGCCCGAATACACTAATCATACATTCTTTCCACGGAGGCTCTTTCCATGTCCCAATGAGGTGAGAGGAGGATAAAAGCGAATATTATGGGGTAAAGCCAATGAAGATCTTCAACTAACTTAAGTCAAATCAACCAAACCCTAGTAACAATGAGAATTATTCCCATTCGATAAAAATCCCCCAGTCCCAGGTGAGAATCAAACCCAGATCAGCAACCAGGTACTCTGACCACTATACCACGAGGTCAGTTATAAACTTAAATTAAAGAATGTCAACAACTATAGATAAACTCTATGAGTGAACGACCTACTATCATGGCTGATACTCGAAACTTTAGTATCTATCATAATAACTTGTTCGTAATGTTTGATAGCCCAGTTCGTGTGTTTCAGTGGAATCTATTTTAAGGTGTTTGTACAAACGAGATAAAATAATTTTAAAAGTCACGCACCCACCTCGGTGGCGTAGTTGGCTAACGCGCTAGACGTGTTGAGCTCGACTGCTGAGGTCGGGGAGATCGAGGTTCGAGTCTCGGTCGGGTGAACTGGGGGTGGTTTTTCCTAAATGGTTTTCCATTCTCCCTCCACGCAAATGCGGGTTCACTTCCTCTAAATTCAACCTCCCCCAATTCCTAATCCATTAGCGTAATTAGTACTTAAAGCGTATAACCCGAACGGGTAGTAAGACGCGGTGCTAATATTATTATTTTAAAAGTCACGCTATTTAAAAGTGAATGAATTTCTTATTCCAAATAATACAAGTTAAAGCAAAAATATATATGTCTACTGGACACTGGACTCACATATGTATTTTGTATGTTTAGTCCTGCGTTATTTTAAATGGAATAAGTACTTTTGCATGTGGCAAAATATAGGTAGCCTACCCATCACTGGTAGCCCACTCCATTGCGAGCTTAATATCTGGGACCACATGACCTATAGTATTCTAGTACTTATTATCAGTAAGAGCTCTAAGTGACCTTGTAAGTATGAAGTAAAGTTTTAATGTGACCTAATGCTCGTTAACTATCACTGTGCATATGACGTGTCTCACTGGCCGATTTGTTTATATGTCAAGGTAAATAATAAACAAAGCGATGGCTAATGATGTATAAAGCTGTTCGTTTAGCTACAACCTTCAACAGATATCTCATGACCGTCATTTAGCAACAGCGAAATATGGATCAATATAATAACTTTTTCATTTTAAAATTATTATCTTTCAATTTTGTTATATATTTTTGTTAATTATGGAAAAAAAGTTTCACCGGTTTCAATTTCAGTGTTTTTTGAAGTAGAATAGAGAAAAGCGCACCTGGTTGAAGCTGTGCAAAACTCACTTTGGTGGCCGCGTGATTTAACGCGTGGTCTCATAGTAGACTAGACTGCCGATGACGGGGAGCTCAAGGTTCGAATCTCAATTGGGTATCCTGAGGGTAGTTTTTCTAAAACAGTTTTCACTCTCCCTCCACGCAAATGCGGGTACACTTCATCTAAATATATCCTTCCTAATCCCACGCATTATTAGTAGGATTATTACAGAGTATAAGCCGAACAGGTAGTAAGACGCGGTGCTAAAAAAATGGTATTACCTACCTTAAGTTGCGTGTTTTCCTCGGGATAGGATGGGCTCTTGAATGAACACCGTCAAGTTATTTACTTCATGATCAACATACAAATAAATGTCATATAAAATAACAACTTTAGATAGAAACTAATTTTATTGACCATTTAATTCCTCACGCGCCTAATTAAGTGTGTAAAGGGGAAGAGAAACTAACGGTGAAAAATAATATATTGAAAACAAATTCAATTAAGGGCCAAATTACAGCTGGAATTGAACACGGGACTGTTTAAAACAACCTTGAGCGCATCTTGTCGGGATTCGACCACCCTTACCTCCGACAATTCAGTTTGTTACATAGTGATGGCTTAAAACACGTAATCATCTGTGCGAGTAATTAATTAAACTAGTGAAGAGAATGCTCAGCTTACTTTGATTAATTACTTTATCAGCCCATTAAAATACACCCTGTGGCAGTTGTTTTTATAACAATATAAGTTAAAAAAGTGCATGTATGTACGTGTACATAAGAACAATAAAAGAAAAGAGGGGGGGGCTGCAATTTTGAAGAAATTTAAAGACTCGACACGCTTTTTTCTTTTTCACATTATAGATATTTTTTGGATTTATGGATTATAATATTTAAACTGTTATCAATTAAATGAACAAATTATCCTTATGAATATGTTTTTAAATAATCTGTTTTATATTTTGTACGTACTGTACATAATTATTTTACATAATCACTTCCAAATTTTTTACAAATAACACAAAATAGAATTAAAAAATTTATGTTGGTAATTTTGAATGAACTATTGATCTCTTTTAGCAAATATTTCTTAAAGATATATTTAGGATATATAAATATGAACAAAAACAAACTCTTTGAAAAATCAGGATTACAAGAAGATTATTTTTAATGTTTCTGTATTTTATTCTTTTAAAATAAATTTTAATTGAACCAACCTGGGCAGCTTTCACTCAAAAACTACTGTGATTATTCTAGTTGTATAAATTTTGATTCTTTAAAAATTGGCACATGGGCAAATTTTACTTTCATTAACTGAACATTTCCATCGGGGTTGATAGATTTGAAAATAATCTCAAAGTAATATACGTATCAGTTCCAGGAATATTACTATAGGCACGATTAGTTATTAGACTACATAATTTTAAATAGTCTGATATACATTTTTAAAAAGAAGAGCTGTCAAATTAAATTACCTATAAATAAATGTTCAATTATTTAGAAACTAGCTGCATTAATAACACAGATTAGCTACGGACAACTGAGACAATTTTTTAAATGAAAATGTTAATTTGAAGTATATTTTATTTCAATATGTTACTATCAGCTGAGAATATTATTATTAGCACCGCGTCATACTACCCGTTCGTGTTATACGCACTTACGCTAATGTGTAGTGGTAGGGTGATTGTGAGGTGAAATGGAGGATCTACAGTTTAACGTGGGATCCGAACCACGGTGGAGGTCTGGCATTCCACACCTTCACAAGTTACAAGTTGTGATTAATACTCGTCTTGTCAGAGGAGAGGGAAGGGTTTGGAAATCAGATAAATCTGTGCCGGGACCGAGGATTGAGCCCAGGACCCCAGCACAGAAGTCTGACACCTTTGCCCTAGACCACCAGGTCACCCAGCTGAGAATAGCTTTGAATGTTTAGTAATTTGTTGTTTCTTACATGTTATACTGAGCATAATATTAAGATACTATTCTAAAACATAAATAGAATTTGGTCTATATAACAAGTATTTTAATTGTATATGTTACACCTCACAATTTAAATGGGTCATTTCATAAATTGGGCTAATCAATTTCTCCTCACTCCGTGAACTGACTTCTTGTCTTGTATATTTTACGGATCGGGCAAAATCTCGCCCAGTTCATGAATTGGGTATCGCTTGTGCCACTCAGTTCATGGACTGAGTATTTCATGAACTGATCAGCTCCAGTAGTTACCCAATTCATGAATCGGGCGAGTCTATACTCGGTTCGGGAAACGGACAAGCGAAGAACAGGTTTGGTCTTTAAGTTAATTTAACTTTTATCCGTTTTAGAATGGAAGTTTAGGTTAATCTAGTCTGGGTAAGTTTAATATAATATCTCAAAACGAATTCCAGTTAACCTTATATTAGATAGTACAATACAATAGTAGAATTTCATGAAATGAGTAAGAATTAATGCAATTTTTGCCCAGTTCATTAAATGGTCAATAGAATATGTCAGATCATGAAAATTGACAGAAATTTACCCAGTTTGTGAAATAGGCAGTTTCTATATTGGGTGTACACGGTAAATACCCATAATTCCCTCTTACGTGCACGTGTCGAATTTTATATTAGAACCATAAAACAAGCATTGTCCCCTTATCCAGCAATTCCTTAGCCTGGTTTGAAACCGAAGTTTTAAATATTTCACTAAGGCGTACGTAAGCTCTATAAATGTGGGATATTTAACAATACAAGTATGTTACATTTCAGCCATATTAAATACCCATACCAGAAGGGTTAATTAATTTACTCAAGATTTTGTACTTATATTCTCTATATTCAATAGTATATTTTAATGTTTGTTATGTATATGTACACTGCAATACATACTTACACTTTTGGGCACAAGTTAATGCCAAATGATAATTTTGTGCTCATGTCCTGTATCAGTAAAAACACGTTCCTGACCTGGGGTAACATGATGGTGAGATTACTGGGACACTTTGTGCAGTGTAGTACGTAGCCCAGACAAATGCCCATCAAGTATGGAGTGATCCTCAAGTAGAAAGCCATTTCATCACTGAAGAAAATTTCGTCCGTAGGATCCAACCTAGGAAAAACAGTGTTTCAATAATATGAGGGAATTTTAGTGTGGGTTGATTTCACAGATGCAACACTAGCGTTTTTTCTTTGCCTAACAAATCTATTTCACATTTAAAAGATGTACGCTCACTAGAACTTATTTTTCAATGGTAGTTTAAATATTATAAATTTTCCTCCGCGTCTTAGTTCCCATTTGGGCTATACGTATACATTAATTAGGCTAGTGGAATAGGAATCAGGAAGGTATAATTTTATAAGAAGTGTACAGTACCTACATTCTCGTGGAGGGAGAGTGGAAAACTATTGATGAAAAACACTCTATTTACATCCGACTGGTATTCGAACCACTTGTCTCTCCGTCACTGACAATCCAGTATAGCACGAGAGTGATTGATGTGTCGGAGCTTAAACCAAGCTGCGAAAGCTTCGGGTAGAGGTATTATTAGTTGGTGTTTTAGCACCGCGTCTTACTATCCGTTTGGGATATACGCCTATAATTAGTATTATTATTAGATTGTTTCAGTAGCATTCAAGTGGAAACCACTTTGAAATCTCGTCTTAAGAAAAATGAATTTTTATTTGAAAAATTTATAAAATGAAAATAACTTTACTCATAAAAATAAATGGTTTTAAATCATTTGAAATTAAAAATCACAAATTTTATTTTAACCAACTAGTTCCCCCAGCATATAACCCTTTTCCAAAAAGGAAAAGTGCAACTCATTTTCTTGTTCAATTATCTTCGTAACACTTTCATGTCATCTATAAACCTATCAATAAAATGAAGAGTCTGTCTGTCTGTCTGTGATGAACATTGTGCGATATCTACCGCGTGAAGAGGGCTGAAATTTTAAAATTAGTAGCCTCTGTAACAAATATGTGCACCTCAAAGCTGGAATTTTACATATTTGATAAGATTTAGTAACATTTATCAAAACTAGGTCGGGAGAAATTAAATTAAAAGATTCTATTTTTCTGTCTGTTTGAATCAAATAAAAGATTTGCCCGGGGTAGCCTCGGGTACTTCTTCTAGTTTTATACATTTTTTGTATTTTATTTATTTTATTATTATTATTATTATTATTATTAATATTATTATTCCGTTCTTTGCTTCTTGCCGTTTATGCACCTTGAGCACCCCCAATTTGACCCTGAACTAGAACATTTAATCATCTTTAGATTCTTGTGAGGGTCTTTGAAATGCTATTGTTTGTTTACCAATCTTGGAGAATTTAGTGTTTATATGATTTTAAATCAGGCTAGGAATGGGTTGTTTTAATAATAATATTAAATGTATAAAATAAGGATTATAAAATCTAAGAAAGGGGAAAAAAGTGAATAATTTATCTAAAAAAGCCGATAAATTTTACAAAATCTGGCACTATTTTTTTTGTGTTAATGAATAATATTTCTTGTATTAAAATTTTAAGTATTTTAAGTATTTTACTAATCGTATTATAAGAATTTAATTATTATATATCTTAAATTATATAAACATAGTAATTATAATTAAAGAAATAATTATATTTAATTTCTAATAATTATGTTATATCTACTAACTCCATTCCTAAACCCCTTAATCAAGCTATAACGATCGAAAGGTCACCGCCCACTCGCGAAGATACTGCCAACAAGTATAGGGTGTCATGCTGTCAGTACAAAGAACCCTCCGGCTGTTAATCTCAGTTTTATGGAGCTGCTGCTTCTTTATTCAAGTATCTCCTCATTTGTCCTCACAAGGCTGAGTTTGACCTCGTTCCAGATCTGCTGTTTCATAGAAAATATGGAAGCGCTGGGAATCGAACCCGGGACCTTTATATCTGTAGCCAGGAACTCCGATTAATAGACCAGAAATGTGGTTTTATATATATATATATATATATATATATATATATATATATAAAACACACACACACATATATATAACCACATATATCTGATCTGATATATATATAATCAATCTGATCAATAGACCAGAGATGTGGTTATATATATATAAAGTGTGGTTCCAGTAGCTGATGGCCAAACTCACCATATCAATTCAAAAATAAAAAATATACTTAATCTACTTTCATATCTTCATATACCAAGCCATATTGAGCAATGGTCATATATGAGAGATTTTGTGAGTTTTGAGATTTATGAAATAAACATAGTGAATGTTTATTTTACATTTATTAATATCAATAAGTTGATAATTAGAATCCATACATGTTGTTTTACGATTTTACAAGATCCATACTGGTCAGGGTTATTTTTGAACCATTATTGACTAGTAAAGAATACCTCGCCTTGTCTGCTTCATAGATGGCAGCAGTGTATGTGTACCAGAATGGGACGGCCACCGATACGAGCAGGAGGGCCAACAGCTGAGTCCTGCCGTATCTGGGCCACTTCCACAAGGGGTACAGTATCAGTGGCGACAACAGAAACAGTTGCATGTCAGCAGCCAACCACCATGATTGCGGCAGACACTGCGTCAGAACCACCATTACTTGCAAACAAGAGCCTTTGCTCATCCCTAACTTGGGGCTTGTAAGACAGATTTCAAGTATTCATGATTTTTTTCCCCCCATTGCTTTTACTTCCTCAAGATTAAGCAGGGGAGAAACTCATATCTACTATCATGTTGCATTATATCTATAAATATTGTTTTTCTGTCTTAATTCTGTTAACAGTTTTAAATACAAATGTCTGTTAGGGAAAAATATTTATCCTCTTCATAGGCACCCTCATTTCACCCATGGGGCAAGCTATACAACTGAATTATTTTATGTCAATTGTTGTTAGTTAATTCCCACTATATATATATGCTTCGGTTGTCGCATGGTCTACGGCGTCACTCTCGCAGTAGAATAGACTCCCAGCGACGGGGAGATTAAGGTTAGAATATCGGTCGGGTGTACTGAGGGTGGTTTTTACATAATGATTTACCATTTTCCCTCCAAGCGAATGTGAATGAAATTCCTCTAAATATAACCTTCCTCATCCCTAAAAACAATAACGTAATTAGTGCATAAGCGTATAATCCGAACGGGTAGAAAGACGAGATGCTAAAAAAAATCCCATTAGAGCCCCTAAAGGCTAGTGTGGGACGTGTTTTCTATGTAATATACATGAATTATTTATATTTATATTCAAAATGTTTTAATAAATTACTCATATACAAACAAAACAATAGACTCGTCTTCAATACTGTGCTAACAATTTTTTTATTAACTAGTTAATTAGATTGTGTCATTTATGTGTACGTTTTGAGTAGAAATATTCTCTATCATTGACCTATAAAATAATATTATCATTTAGAACTTGTATAAATTCCAGCAATGTTAATCACAGTGGATTTGGTAGTCAATATTCTGTTATTTTTTTAAATATTTAAACCTTTTGTTTATAATTTTAAATACTAATTAATTCACTGACACAACTATTTAGTATCAACCAAAATTTGTATATAATATAATTTTAACATTTACAGTAATGTATATGCAAGTTTTATATCCATCAATAATGTATTGTCATGATTGTGAATTATTATAACATATTATATACAAAGTTTATTATGAATGTTATAATATGTCAATGTATCTTTAGTTGTAATATTATTATAAATTCACTTAATGGCTCCTATGAGCTAGGATTAACTAATTAATTCCAAGTTATTGGTATTTTATTAGCTTATAAACTGACACAATACAAAATCAAACAACAAATAAGTTGTGTAGAAAACATAAACGTTGACGCAACACTAGATCAATTTTCACTATTAGGATCCTATCTATTATTTCTGTAGTCAACATCACTTTTTCTCAACTAATACAAAGCCTACAGCGATGAATAAGATATAAGTGGATAGGACTTTTTACCGACTTCTGATATAGCATACTCAGTTTACGTTAAAACACATGGTTTGTTTAAAATTAAAGGTAAAAGAAATATCTAACAATATATTCTTATCAATTACCGAAAATAAGCTCTCTTTGCTATTTTGTGTATACACTTTGCTGAGTATTTAATTTCAACAAACCAACAAAAGACTAAATCTTTTGGGAGGTGAGGGGGAAAGGATAATGTTAGTGGTAAAAGTAATTTTTAATAATTATTATAAAAATGTATATATATAATATTTTTAGGTTACTAGTGTTTAGACACAATCAATGTTAATTCGTACGTAAATATGTATTATCTACTCCAACTGTATTATAAATATTAATTTCTGCGCTATCTGAGCATACCCCTTTTACTGGCAGTTTGACATTCATTAATATTAGTAGTAGTCAGGCTTACTGTCACTGTACAAACATATTGTATACGGGGTCAGTCATAAAAATTGGTCAACGTACAGTACCTGGTGACTAGGAATGCTATTGACATACGTCAGGTTGGTATTGAACAGTGGCCTATTGATTCAGAGTCAGTTGTCCTATTGGTCAACGTACCTGTTGACTAGGAGTGCTGCCGACGAAGTTGTTGACGTACACCAAGTTGGTCCACCATCCAATCCTGCATCTTTCTCTGGCCTTACCCGCAACAGAACTCCACATGGCACCAGAACCAAGCTGGTACATCAAGGTGGTGGACACGCCGATACAGACGGCGTACACGCAGCTAATCCTACAAAGACGTGCACAGGAACTTAAATTTAACCAATTGTAAAGGGTGTTTCCACGACTGAGTAAGACTCGGAAGTTCATGGCTTAATTTCAAAGGATTGAACCATATGGGCCTTTTGTTTGCCATCTCCAGGAAAACGCTGGCTTAGTTCTTTTTCACTCTTTCAAAATGTTACACCTGTCACGACCTACCCCCCGTGGGCTCGGTTGCAGGCAAGGTAATTGTGTAGGTTCGAAATAATATGTAGATTTTACGAATTTTGGTGTAAAAGAAGTTACTAAAAGAGGTTATATTGACTGACACTGCACGTGCCCCATAAAGAACTCGATCTCTGGATCCTGGTCTCAATGGATGCCCTCTAAGTACAAGTGCTAATAATGACCCGAAGATGTAGTTTGAATGGTACGGTGTCGGGCAGAGTAACTTCCTGTGATATAGATGGAATTGTGACAGCCCCGATGTCAAAAAATAAAATTCTTTAAGCCACGCAATGGCCAACTAGTTCAATTATTTTTATGAATTGTCAGCACTCTTTTCTAACACTTCTAGTGCGTTACTTCATTTACGCTAAGTCAGAACTTTTCATCCCGTGCCTCCAATCGAGTCGTGTAAATCAAAACAAATATTCAAATATTGCTTGGCGGTTATGACACACCTCTAACTAAACAACTAAACCGTTAGGGACTTTATGACAGAAAGAGATAACCTCAGTATCAGCAAGTTTAAATATTACCTAGTAAGTTAGAATTCCAAGGGTTTGAATTCCTGTTGAGTGCTGTGGCTGCATGTCCCCCCTAAAATTGGTTTTCATTTCTATTTACAGGATCGTGTTGGTGTTTTTCTTACCTTAAAGAACGTCATAGATGCCTAACTAAACTATTCAGTTGAATCAGAAGCCAACAACTGATTTGTAGCAAACTATATAATTAGTGTACTTATATATATGTATTTTTTTTACAATTTGATGCCAATACTAGCTAGATATACTTAAATGATATACTCTAGTAGGAAAGAATGATAGTGCACTTTTAAAACCCAGTTTCTCAAGATAGGTTTGTGAAGCTTAAATGTATTTATTTTATGTTTGTTAGGTTACGGAAGATAAAGTATCACCAACATGTTGTAAACATGAAAGAACACAAACAATTCGCGAAGCTACAGTTCACTTTTCAATATAGATATACTAGCTTTTACCCGTCACGGCTTCCCCCACCATAATTGATAACATATTTTAATCTTTAACTAAACTGTTTTGGTCATAAATCAAACTTTATTATTTTCAAATATCTAAGCATTTTTCTCAGTTCTAGCTGTAAATAATTTTGTCGTATTTTAATTTTCACTTTTAAATATTTCTTAATAAAAGAAATATAGATTATTTATGTTGTCAATTATAAATTTAATTATATTTTTAAATTTATACCTTCATAATTAGTAAATTACTATTTACTTTAATTACAAAATATTAAATCACAAATTCTTAAATAACATCATTTCAATCACATTATAATCATATATTTATTATTATTTAAAATCAAATGTTAGGAATAGTCCCATATGTTATTCCAGGACATACTCTATCAACGTACAAAGTTTCATTCGAATCCGTTCGAATACGTTAACCTTATATTACTTTACCTCACCTATTTAAAGTTACTAAAGAACAGTTCAAAACGAAAACGTACGCACAAAAAATACTATTAAATTTTTATCATAAAGGTGAATTCGTATTTACACGTGAAAACAACAAAATTTCTCTAAAATTTTCGCTCTGTAGAAATATTTTGAAGGTTGGATGGTGCGTAAGTTTTCGTTTTGAACTTATCTTTACTAAATTTAAAAAAAATGGTGAGGTAAAGTAATATTTTAATTATAATCACATTCATATTTACTCGTAAAATCTCATATATATTTGAAAAGTTTAAAAATTAGTAATGTAAACTTAATGTAAAATCAAAGGTTGGGAATAGTTATATATGTTATTTCAGGACATACTCTATCAACGTACAAAGTTTCATTCAAATCCGTTCAGCAGTTTTGGCATAAATGAGTAACAAACATCCAAACACACAAACTTTCACTTTTATAATATTAGTAAGACGGTAAACATTGAAAAGATTTCACTATCCTGTATTATTGGTGTTACTTTATAAGTATTGATAATATATTATATCAAAAGTGACAGCTACAGATAACATGGCTTAACGTACGAATATGTGAAAGTAAGTCTATTAACGTTTCTATTTGTCAGATTAGACCCTTCCAATGAAAATTGTTGTGCTGTGTGAGTACGTTAGTTATTTATTTTTGACATTCAATATCATGTGTACAGGCTAGTAACGGTTTTATTATAAATATATTTAGAGAGCAAAATCATCAAACAGACCCCGTTCAGTTAATCTTCCTTTTTGTGAAATATCAATACACCCAATTCTATATTAAGAATTTTAGGACTTTTACTAGTGATATCGAATTTAACTCCTTGGTGCCCTCCATTATTACTGGTATCAAAATAATCAAAACTCACTCTTATTATCTTGATTTTAAATAGCAGCCCCAGTTACTATTAACAACTTTACTTTTCACCCCATCTATAATTAAAGTCCCCAACTACCATTAGGTAAAATACGCTACCCACTACCGCTATTCCAGCTCTCAAATCCTAGTAAGTGAAAGTTTTGATTTCTAAGCGAACAACCAAAATTCAGATTGAGGTATTTTTTATTATGTCTATTATTAGTTTATTTGCCATTTACTTAAGTATCGATCAATTATACATTTACTCAACATGGCCGTTGTATTCTGGTCATCTTGCACATTTATAACATGGCCGTTTGTTTTGTCAAATATAATATTTACATATTCTAATTTTTATTTTAAATAGGTTAAATATGTCATATAAAAAATAACATATTTTTAATGTGAGTTAATATGTGTGTAAAAAGGTTGAAATTTAAACTTTGAGAAATCAAAATCTAGAAAAGAAACATCAAGGCTAAAGTTTATGACTCAAAATTGAACAAATAAAGAATCAAGAAATGTTTAATCTTTACGAACATCAAACCTGAAACTTGTTTTTTTTAAACTGTGTTTGGTTAAATATGGACACAGTGGGGGAGAGGAGGGGGTGGACATATTTCTCACAGGTACAGTTTTAACAAGCTTTGTTTACTCTGGCAACACTACTGTACATGACGAACCACTGATAAAATGTTATCTTGAAAACGTAATTCATTCGTACGGTCTAGCGATACTTTTAACTATCAACAACCCGCCTCAGTGGCGTAGTTGGCTAACGCGCTAGATGTGTTGAGCTCGACTGCCGAGGACGGGAAGATCGAGGTTCGAATCTCGGTCGGGTGAACTGGGACCTAAATGGTTTTCCACTCTCCCTCCATGCAAATGCTGGTTCACTTCCTCTAATTCAACATTCCCAATTCCCAATCCATTAGCGTAATTAGTACTTAAAGTGTATAACCCGAACGGGTAGTAAGACGCGGTGCTAAATATTATTATTAATATAAACTATCAACAACTTAAGTGACCCCTGTGGTAGCAGGGTGATGTGGACTAATTTTAAGGACGTTAACTTATATTTTTTATTATTATTTAGCACCGCGTCTTACTACCCGTTTGGGTTATACGTTTTAAGTACTAATTACGCTAATGGATTAGGAATTGGGGAGGTTGAATATAGAGGAAGTGAACCTGCATTTGCGTGGAGAGAGAGTGGAAAACCATTTAGGAAAAACCACCCCCAGTTCACCCGATCGAGATTCTAACCTCGATCTCCCCGTCCTCGGCAGTCAGGCTCAACATGACTAGCGCGTTAGCCAACTACGCCACCGAGGCGGGTGTTAACTTATAGAAAAAATGTGTGGGCCTAATGGGAAACATTTCCTTTCATAGCATTGACAGAAATTATGTACAATAATTAGCAATCCAAAGTTGGAGTGACCTGACATATCTATAGAGGTAGAACTTGAGGAGGGTGAGCTTCCTGAACTTCTCGTCCACCGCTCTGTCCTTGAAGAAGACGTAACAGGTGAGCATGCCACTGAGGAGGAAGAAGGTGTCAGCAGCCAGATCCCTTGCGGAGGTGATAGGTCGCACCGTCCAATCGTCACGAAGCTAAATAACAACAGGGATTAATTATTTAAAGTATATAAGCTATGTTGGACGCAAAGTCCGAAAACAGCTAGTAAATAAATGTTTGGCTCAATCCTTGGAGTGGACATTTTAAAATGATCAAAGCCTGGAAGTTCTATTCAATTTCTGGCTTTGGCCTTCTACGAACAACCCAACCTAGAATTGTATAGTTAGTAATAGAAATATCATTTTGAAATAATGTTTTAGTTCCTTTTCTGACCAAACTTAATAGGTGGCGCACCCTCAATTGTGAGTAGCCACATGAATTCGAGAGAGCGAGTGGATCTCATTGATATAAAACAGAACCGGACCAAGATCACAAATCTATTTTGAATTATCAAGACCACCTGACCAAATTTGTCATTTTAAAGCCTAATTTAACGAAACATATCCTAACCTAACTTTACCTAACCTAAGGATTGTATTTTCATCTTTGGGCGTTTAGTAATTGAATAATCCTTGGTTGGGCTGTTTGGAGACGGCCAAAGCCCGAAATTGAGTAGAACTTCGGGTTTTGATTTTTTTTAAAAGGTCCAATATTAGGATCGAGCAAAAAATCCGTCCATTGGCCGTTTTCGGGCTTTGCATCCAACATTTATAAATAGCCGTACTCTCTTTTATCAGAGCTCTCGGGATTAGACAAGAACGCCAGCACACACCTAACTGCAAGTTGTTTTTATTTTGAGCACGATATAAAACCATAATTGATTTTTGAACTAATCATTGCTTTAAATACAAGGATTAATAATGGCTTGATCTTGGTCATGGCTTAATCCAAAGTGGTAGGATGAGGAGAGTTGTTGGAGGAAATTGTTGGTATAAAGAGTCTTATTGGCTGCGGGCCAGTCTAAGGACCTACAGCGCACGCAGCAATGAGATTCGCCTCATTCATGAAAATAGCTCATGCTATAACTGAGAAACATGTCTCTCAGGATCAGTGGCGGCTCGTGTATAGGTACTGTGGAACTGCAGCACCCCCTATTTCCACTTGATATTATCGATAACATTTAATATAATGAGTTTTTTCTTTAATTCTTTATTATTTTTGTAGTACAATATATATTCCTTAAGCTTAATGTCAGTATTTCAGTAGCCATCCCCCAGTTTATGAAAAAGATACAAAAATCTTTGTATGGAACTATGTGCTACACAGTGCCAGCAACGTGGTGTTTGACTTGTGCGCATGCGCACATAAGAGGGGTGTGGGAATATTTTAGCACCACATCTTACTACCCGTTCGGGTTATACGCTTTAAGTACTAATTACGCTAATGGATCAGGAATTGGGAAGGTTGAATTAGAGAAAGTGAACCCGCATTTGCGTGGAGGGAGAGTGAAAAACCATTTAGGAACCCCCCCTCCCCCCAGTTCACCCGACTCGTTCTTCCCGTCCTCGGTGGTCAAGCTCAACACGACAAGCGCGTTAGCCAACTACGCCACCGAGGCGGGTGGGTGTGGGAAGGAAGGTGGGACTGCCAGGTAGAGAGAGCACTGTTGCTCTCACAGTGCTGGCTCTGGCGTGATGATGGAAAGATTTTTTTTTACTCAGCGTTTGTTGTGCTTAAAAGCCGTGTACCATATTCTTGAATGTGATAAAGTGTAGAAGAGAGTAGAATTAGATTATTATCCTGCTTCCAGCTATTCTATTTGATTAATTTTTTTCCTGTTCTTTTATTTAACAGAAAGACTAAATGCGCTTGCAGTACTTTAAATGGAGAAAAATTTCCTCAATTGTCATCCAGAGATCAAGGAGAAAATTATTGAAAATTTGCGCAAATTAAAACAAGAAGAATGGATTTCATTTTTAAATGAATAGATCAAGCTTGAACTGTAATGATTTAAGTTAAAGTAAGTAATGATGTGTTTTTTTTTTGCTAAGATTTTACCAAGCTCCTGAATAAATTTTCTTTTTATACATGTTTTTTTCCTTTTACACAATTTTAAAACAAATGCTAAAAAAATTCTGGAACAGCGCCCCCACTAATTTTAGCTACGAACCGCCACTGCTCAGGATGTCATCCGGTTTCCTTGTGTCATAGTTACCTGATCCAAAATGTCGTCCCTGGCAATTACGGCTGGCAGTCTTAGGTCTACTCGGTAACGTGCTAGTAGCAAGACCCACATTGCGGTAAGAAACCTCAACCCATGCACGGAGCTCATGGTGTAGCCAGGAAGCATGACACTGAGGAGGTCATTCAAATTTCTCGGTAAAGAGAACCAGGTTCTCCAACGATCTGCAAGACACACAGTGACACCACGAAAAAAAAATTAATAATTTGTTAACTATTTCTAACGATGCTTACAACGGGAAGAAATGCATATAACTTCATTAGTGACAGATAAAAAAAATATGAATTTTATGAATTTACATTTTTATGGATTTAACTATAAAAAAATTCACTAAGAGTATAAAGCCAATAAAAATGTTGAGATAAAAGTTGTTTATGGAATTAGTTTTTGTTTGTTTTAAATTCACGCTAAACTACGTTACGCGCTTCGCAGTATATTGTTGAAGAACGGAGTTATGGAAGACTGTCGACCAACGCCACCTATAGTATAATATAACTATACTACTACTACTACTACTACTACTACTACTACTACACAATTAGTAAGTCTTGAATAAACCCACTGGTCTAAAGAAAGATAATACTACTACTACTACTACTACTACAACACAATTAGTAAGTCTTGAATAAACCCACTGGTCTAAAGAAAGATAATACCAATAGATTCCTGTAATCTGCCTTGCTTAGGGCCTTTTTCCTAAGTCATGGCTTATTTTAGTTCACGATGTTAAAATTTGGCAACGCTTAAATAATTTAGTCAGCCTCTCCAGATATTATATCTGGTTTAAATGAGACTGTCATCGGAAGATTTGAAATCATCTAATCGAAAGCACACAGGATCAACATGTACTGCAGCCTGAAATATGCATTTCTCAAATAGTGTCATAGCGTAGGTGAAGTGTTTCAAATATTAAAGCCATAGATATATGTTGGATACATATGCTTCAGATACAGTGGCTGGCCATACGTTGCTTAGAAGTAATAATACTATTTATTGTACCAATTATGGGCATATGAAGATAATCTTTCTGGGGGATATCTTAAGAGGGGGTCCGCATTTCTACGCCCCCCCCCTTTTTTATCATACGCATTGCCAGGGCACAACAAATAAGCTTGTCAGTGAGTAGTAGATACAGAATAGACAAAATTATATGTATACATTAACATTAATAATGGAGGTAATATAACGCTCGTACAATAATTAATTGTACATGACTAGCGAAGCTTAAAGGATATAAATGATATTTTAGTTACAAATGTAACCGTATCAAGTATTATATACGTAAATTTGAAAAATGATACCAAAGAACATGAGAATTGAGCCAATGACACTTGGCTTATCCCACTGCACCACGTGTTTGATTACATTCGTGTTATTTTCTTTCGTGTACAAATTTTGTTGTACAAATGGCAGCATAAGGCTTACCCCGAGTCGCCAGTAGCTGTGGTATAGATTATAGCTCACTGTTAGCCTTTAAGGACACTATCACATAGCTAGTGACACCTTTTATAAGCCAGCGGCTTTTCAATGTGGAAACTCACCTGCCGTGTCAGGATCCGGCATCCACTTGTCTGGGGAACAGATACCTCCTCTAACCCATCATGGCCGTGTCATTCGAGAGTAGCTACGCACGTAAACATACGCAGCAAACAATCCAAAGGCCGGTTTACATTGGTTGAGCAGCCGGGAAAGTAACAGGAGCAAGTAGGGATAAGCAAGCTACTTGTCCTGTGTTAACGGCTGGGCTAGTATTGGGGAGAGTATTTTGGCGAGTAAATGGGAGAGTCGAGTGTATAGAAAGGCGATCCATTCACTCGCCCACTCTCCATCCCCCACCACCACATTATTAACTCGGCCTTGCACCTGCTCCCCCCACTCGACTAATGTAAACAGGTGCAAGTGTATAGTCGAGCACAGAGTGTTGGAGAGGACGAACGAGCTTTCTACGCGATGCCAGTTTTTGGTGTTCTTTAGTTGTGGTGCTACTACAGTTAGCCTTAAACACAGTCTGTATTCTTGAGGATCTTCCAAGGCCAATACTTCCAATAGAATAGCAGATGTCCTATGAGTGTTCTTCCTACTTATCCCCTCTCGTACCCATTTTAATTTGGTTATGGTCACTTCTTCTTGGATTGTTTCACTTAATTCACAAACTAAAACTTGTACAAAGCGCTTGACAAATTTTTTCACATCTCGACGATGGTGGAACACAAACGGATTCATCCTGCTCGCTCTCTACAAGACAACTGACTTGATCGTGTGTAGACGGCTACTTGCCATTGCTGACATCAGTAAAGTGGCTAGTCAAGATACTTGCTCACTCGACTTGCCTCCCTACTTAACCCGTGAAAACGTGCCTTAAGAACAGACGCGATGGCCTAGTCCCTGCCATCACCACCGGACAGCTAGGAAAGCCCCCTTACCTTGGCCAGCTTCCATCAACGAAGGAGTTGGTTCCTCCTTCTCTTGACTATTGGACATACACACAGAAGTGTTAACCTCTTGGAGGAGGTCAAACGCTTAGCCTCAGGAATCACCCATATAATAACGTTCAACCTGAGCTTCCCGGGTGTGACCTCGTGAAGGTGGCCTGACCAGATTTTCCGTAAGGTAGAGTACTAGCTACCAACCACTTAGTGTGTGATGAGACCTTGACATAATTTGAGCCCTCCTTCGGGTATAAGTCTTACAGACATTGCCCTGGGCCGTTACTTGGAGGCACTCTGCCAGGATTACTGGACGAGGCACATCCCCAGACAGGAGAGAAGAAACCTCATGTCCCATCCTAGCAGGGCAGTCATTACGAGGTCGAACAAATCTCAAACCCATGGGCTTACAACCCCAACCCAGCGCTACCTCCCTCATTATTAACCTTTGATTTCCAGATGTCCATTAACCCTAAACACGCGCTAATTCTCGGAATAGCATTGGTGCTCCAAACCAAGGGACTCAGGTTCAAATTTTGTGTCCAGATATTATTTTTAAAATTTATGAACATTAACAATGTTAAAATTATTACGTTCACCTGCCATTTTTTATATCTAAGATTCATTTAAGAATGTCACGAAAGCTATTTTTAATGAATGGTGTGATGCTCATGTAAGCATTAGAAACTAGAGAATATACTAAATTCAACAAAATCACATAAAAAATCTGTTTTTCTTAAAGATGATATTATATAATAGCAATCCTGCAACAAGTTTACGCAACTGAGTTTAGGTAACCTCTTGACAGTATCAATAATTATTATTAATGGACCGAATATTTGTTTTTGTTTCAAACAAAATTTGATCTTTATAATAAACATTTTGTAAAGGGAAATGAAAGAAGAAAAATTAAAACATATATAAAAAAGAATATTGTTAAAATATAATACAGTAAATTATGTCACCAAAAATAATGTTAATAGTTTTTATTCTTATAAAGAATGTATTTAATTAATAGAAATAGCATGGCTGGACTACGTCAATCTGTAGTTCAGTTTTATAGAAAGATTAACCCATACTAAGGTACCGTTGTCCAGGGGATGCCTAAATGTACAGTACTAGTCGTACATCCTTTCCGTGGAGGCTCTTTCCATGTCTCAATGATGTGATGATAATGAATATGATTTGGTAAAGCCAATTAAGATCTTAACTTAAGCCTTATAACCAAAACCTGGTGACAGTGGGAAATATTTCTCTTTCGATAAAATCTTCTGGTCCCAACCGGGAATCAAACCTGGGACATCTAGGTCAGCAGCCGTAACTCTGACCACTATACCAGGGAGCTGGTTCTTTATTCAGCTACAAATTTGTTTTGGAAGGGAGAAATAGAAGAGGCTTGTCCCCTTTAGGCATCTTGAGTACCATTTTGCATCATTTAATAAGCCTTACTCACTAAATACATAACAATTATTTTGTGCATTAAGAAATTGCTCCTGGCAACAGGGCTCGAAAATAAGACGCTTTGCTTGGAGTACCAGTGTTTATTGGTGATCTAGCTAAGCCAAAATAATCCTGGATGGAAATTTACTATTCACTTATTATTTTATAGCATGAGTTTATTTTAATGGATGGACACTTATAAAAATAAAGTTTTTTTTACTATTTCTTGATTCAACTATTGCTAAAAGAAACCGGGATCTCACTTGCTTAGAGGAAACTTCGAAACATGCGTATATTCCCCCCAAGTGAAAACGAAATGGTTAACCTAACATTAATTAGAACCAAGGTCTTCCAGATATGGTTGGTCATCATCTTTAAGCTTAATGCCTCTATTATCTTGGGCATGAGTGACACCGATGAGTAAAATTTATTCAAAATATAACCTAATTGTTTAGTTCTATTCCTCTTTATTAGGTAAGTATATATTTTCGAATAATTTAAAATTAAACTCACTTTCTTCGTCGGGTAGTTTCTTCTTGTCCTGTATGTAGTCGTAGATCGTGGACCCAATTATAACAAAGAGGAATGCTCCAAACACAACTCTAGAAACAAAAAATTGTAATCCGATGGAAAAAGCGCATATATTCTTAAAATTTAACCTTGTATTTAATTCATTGTATAACCTAACTATTAAATTGTAAATGTTGTCTTTGCTATTATACATTACTTTTACCATGTAATGTAGCAATCTCATCTTGACTAGTTACAGTAAGGTCCTATTCTATAATCTGCATCATTGTGAAACCAAACAAGGTAAGTTTGAAGTATTACACTGATGGATTAAACTAGGGTCCTGTTTAATAATCTAAACCAAAGTGGAGCCAAGCAAAGTAAGGTTGCAGCATTATATTGATGAATTAAACTAAGGTCCCGTTTAATAATCTACACCAAAGTGGAGGAAAGAAACGTAAGATTGCAGTCTTACAATGAGGAACTAAATTAGGGCCCTGTCTTATAATATAAACTACACCAAAGGGAACCAAGAAAAGTAATACAACAGCCTTACACACACACACACACGCGTGCGAGCACGCGTACACATAAACACACATATGTATACGTATATACATATATATATATATCAATGAATGTAAGGAAGGACCAGCTCTAAGGATAAGCTCACATCATGGCAATATCCCCAGCATCTATGGTGCGGTGAAGCAGGTTGGTTGTGCAATCCTTTACTCTCACCGACTTGTCTGCGAACACATGACTGAGATGCGCCTGTATGTCTACAGACTCGCATGACCAAGGTGCGCATAGAGACCAGGTTACAGGACCAACCTACAATGTTTTAAAATTGGAGATGAATTTTACAAGCTTGGTGTTAGACTGTGAAGAAAGTACTTGATTAGAATACTATTCAAACTTAACAAAGCATTTTGGTGAAATTTTAAATCTATGGATGTATATCACCAGTGACATGCTTGATGTATTTTTTTTAATACAACCAAATCACTTTTATTATAATAGGTATCACTGAAATGTCAACACAATTAAATGACTTCGCTGATCGTGTATATATATATATATATANATATATAGAGAGAGAGAGAGAGAGAATATATAACTATTGTAACATGATGGCATCCAGGCAACGTATTCATGGTCTACCAGCTACTCTTTTATCACTTACCACGCCAAGCATGATGTCCTTTTCCAGAAAGATGATTCTCATAACGTGGCCAAAATAGAATAGTCTTTGCCTTACTGTCTTACTTTCTGAGAAAATTCTTAACTTGACCTGTTATAAGACACCCATATTTTAATTCTGGCTGTTCACGGTAATGTCAGTAGTCATCGCCAACACCAAAGCTCAAATGTGTCGATCTTTATCCTCTCAACTATCTTCAATTTCCAGGTTTCACAGCCTTAGGTATTTATGGGAAAAACAATTGCATTGACCAGTATGTATTTGGTTGCCACGCTATTGTTTCCGCGTTTACATATTTTGTTCACACTTGTCATTTCGCTACTAGCAAATTTTAGACACAGTTGGCTCTTAGGAGTGCAGTCACCTTCAAGGTCAATTTTGAAACCAAGCAAGATTAAATCTTCGAACATTTTAATTTCTGTTAATATTGATAAAACCAATTTTGTTTGCTGTCCTCATGATATTTTTCTTCTTGATATTTAAAAAGAATTTAACACTTTCTTCCTCTTGCACCTTCCTTGTCAATTGTTCAAGGTGCGTCTTCTGCCAACAGGGTTGTATCATCAGCGTATCTGAAGTTTCTAATATTTCTGTTGTCTATTTTCACATCAATAATTGACTCATTCAGTCCGGCCTTTCCCATAGCCACCCCTGAATATTTGTTAAACACATATGGTTATAGGCTACAACATTGACGTATTCCTTTTCTGATGTTAAGCCACTCTGTGTTTTCGTATGGTTATAGGGATGTTGATTCCTAGTGAGAAAAGAGTGATCTTATTAGTTTGATCAAGTGTTCTGGTGTTCCAATTTCTTTTATATAGCTGCATAGCATAGCATGCTCAATAACATCAAAGTATCGTACATAATCAATAAAGTTAATGGAGAGGTATTTCTTGTACTTACTGGCTTTCTATGTTATCTATCTGATGTTTGCAGTCTGATTCCTTGTGCCTCATCTTTTCTGAAACCCAGCTTACACTTCTGAAATTTTACCATCAAAGATTGTGTTCAAACGTTGTTGAATAATTTTAAGGAGAATCTCGCTTTCATGTGGTATTAGGGCGATGGCGTGATAGAGTAGTTCTTCATATCACCTTTATTCAAAATTGGGATGGAAACTGATTGTTTTGTTCATTCACAAGTTCTCCAAATTCACTGGTATAGTGGTTTCAGAACTGCTACTGCTGCTAGTGGCTGGAGCAGTTCTGCTGGTATTCCATCTATCACTGGAGCTTTGTGATAGGCTTGTTGTTTCACTGCCCATTCGATTTATTCCTCTAGGATATCTGACTCTAGTTCCATTTCGTAGTTCGCAGCTGGTTGCTGATTTGGGTGGTCGCTATCATACAACTGCTCTGTGTAATCCTTCCACTGGTCTCGAATTGGTTGTCTGTCATGCAGTTATTGCCCATTATTTCCATGGATGGTTGCCTTGCGAGTCATAAATGGGGTTTGGGCCCTTATCATCTAACCTCTCTTTAAAAGAATGTATTCAGCCTTCCAAAGCCTTTTCTGTTTCCAATAGGTTTGTCACTTATTATTTTCTCTGTGATACTGATGGTTGTAACATAAATATATAGAGCTGACTGTGACAGTTTATTGTATGGGACGTGTCTTGAGGCGGTTCCAATGATGGACATTTTTATTTCCATACACAACTCGTCTGGTTGCCTTTCCCCAGTAGGAAGTAGATCAAATCTGTTATTTACTTCAAACACATAGGTAGGGCTAAGCTTATCCTTATCAAATTTGTTTGCAACTATCATTTGTGTGGCTTTGTAGACTCTTAAGTTCGACCGTGGTTACCAAAATCTGGTGATATGAACTGCAATAACCACCAGAGTACGTCTTCAATGCCAAGACTGAATTTTGCCATTTCTTCTGACAAAGGATATAAACAATTTGTTTTTTGTATTCTTCACTCAGTGACGTCCAGGTGTATAGCCACCACTTGGGTTGCTGGAGCCAAGTATTAGCGAGCCTTAGCCCATTTTCCTGGCAAAATTAAACGAGTTTCTCACCTGCATAATTCCACTTTACTAGTCCAAATCGTCCAACTATTCCAAGTTCAGCTGCATTTCCCACTTTGGAATTTAAATCTTCAATAATGTAGACAATGTCCTTATTAGGTGTTTGTTTTATAATTTACTGAAGTTCACTGTAAAATTCCTCCAATTCTTCTTCAGATGTGTGTTGTTGGGGTATATATTTGCATAACTGTTACGTTGTATGATTTACCTCTGTTTCGGATGGCTATTACTCGATCATTGAGTTTCCAATGAATGTGAAATAAAATTCCAACCTATTCAACCATTAAAAAACCCTCTAGTTACCGTTTTCTTGAATGAAATCTATCTTAACACCGGATTGGTACTTAAACTACAAATTAAGTAAGTTGGGTGAGCTTGATTATGTATAACGAGGTTGTGGTTTGACAAACACATAGTGGGGTACAATGGGATATTTTGTTCGTAATAATTGTTTTTATTTCCTCTTTACAGTGGAACTGTTGAGGATCCAACCAACCTTCGGGATGAGTAATATTCATTCTCTATGTAAATGGTGATGTAAGCTATTTTAATTGAAGACCCTATTATCATGCTGCCCTAGTTTAGCTAACAAAAGTAAATGATAAATTCAATCCAACAGGGATTCACACCAGCAAAATCTATCAAAGGTGTTTAAACAAAACGCATAATCCCTTATAGGTCTTCCTCAAATAATAAAATAAATTGGTAAAACTCACCTTTTGAGGTAAAATTGTTTTATGGCCGCTCATTACTAGACAATATTGGCCACCAAACACCTCCTGGCCAGTCCTGTTCAAGCCTCTGATACTTACACACTCGTTATAGTTCCCTAATAGCACAGTGCTCTCCCCGAGAGACCACGTGTCTGTAGGCTTGACAGAGGCATCCAACACTAACAACAAAAAACATTTTATAAACATTATAAACTTGTGATGAGACAATATTAACCACCAACCACCTACTAGTTAGGGTGGCCTAGTGGCTTAGTGCGTTAGACTTTTAACTCACATTAAACTTGGTCAACCCTTAGAGGGAAGCTTGGGGGATAGAATACTAGCCAAGTTCACGATTGTTGCGGTTTACTCCAGATTATTTTTATTGAGATTTTCTCACTTTATTTCAACGCGAATGCGGGTGGATATATTTTTAAGCTACTTTCTGATCCCTTATATTAATTATTTCACCAATACTCCTTTTTCTGAACCTAAAAAAAATAAATTGTTTCACCATAACAAAAATCCTTCTCGGTGACATTGCACTATTTCTGGCCATATTGGATCGAATGAAGCTCTCTTAGAATAGTAGTCACCTTCGGGGGGAGAAGAGTATTTCTTAAGTTTTGTTTTACTATCCTCCATCTAGATTGGTATGATACAACCTTTTATAACTTGTAAGTCAATCTGTGTAATGCAGCAGGCGTCAAGGAAATTAAAAAAGTAATAACAATAGCTATAGGTGACCTGGCGGTCTAAGGGGTAAGGTGTCAGACTTCTATGCTGGCGGCCGGGGTTCAATCCCAGGTCCCGGCAAAGATTTATTTGATTACCAAACCCTTCCTTCACCTCTGACAAGACATCTTGTGAATGTGAGGAGTGCCAGGCCTCCACCGTGGTTCGGATTCCACGTTAAACTGTAGGTCCTTCATTTCATCTCACAATCACCCTACCATTTCACATTAGCGTAAGTGCGTATAACCCGAACGGGTAGTAAGACGCGGTGCTAATAATAATAACAATAGCTATAAACAAGTAACACTTAATTTTCTATATGTTATTTAGAACCAGTATATATGTACAGTTATTAGTATTATGATTGTAACAATACAACGAGTGAGACAACTGAGCTGTTTTTTGTTCCACAAGTTTTTCAATAATGCAGGTTGAGCTCACGTCTTTTTATATATTTTTTAAACCTGTTGATGCTGCCGGGCCACAAGAAAACAAGTTGCGGGCCATGGGTTGGACCACATTGATCTAGATGGAGACTAGTTAGTTCCTCCTTAAAAATACACACAGCTTATTCTTCGTCCTAAAGGGCCCCCTACACGTGCAGGTTCACCGTGATCCCTGTCCGGTCTGACCTGGCAGGTAAAACTGATCGTGTAGTGGCATACGCAGGTCAGGCCGTCATTTCTTTGTTGACTCTGGAGCGCTACACGTGTTTGTCAGCTATTCAATTAGTAATTCAATAATAAATTTTAGTGGTCCAATAGTGTATTAGGTGTAGTTAAAGTTGTATTCTAATTCATTTTCATACATACGTATAATATAAGGTTTAATTTACAACATCTAAATAACTTTTTCCAAGTTTTTAAATACAATTTAAAGTATTTTTTAAAAAATAAAGTGTTTACTACAAAATTGGCAGCTCCAAAAGATTACAGTAACAAATTAACAATTTTATTTTTGGAGATGTATAAAAATAAAACCTGCCTTTGGAAGATTAAATCAAAGAATATTCGATTCGGGCACAGGAAGCGTCAGCGGACGACAGATTAGCACAATTGCTGAAGAATGTTGATCTAGGGGCGAATTGTGAGACAATGAAAAATAAAATAAATAATCTACGTAGTAATTTTAGAAAAGAATTAAAGAAAGTGACTGCATCAAGATCAGAGTAGAACTGCGATATTATGACAGGTAGCCCTGAATAGTGTAGGGGCAGAAGACCTGTCAGGTAAGACCGGACAGGCGTCACCGTACGGTGAACTTGTAGCTACGTGTAGGGCCGGCTTAATAATGAGAAAGAATCGTAGATCTAAACTGCAGACCCACATCGGTGGGCACATGGTCCAAGGAGACAAGCTCGCAGGAGAGTGTATGATTTGTAATTGAGAGGTCAAGCTTCGAAATTCAATCGAGTGTAATAGGGGTGGCTTTCCTAACGTGATTCATTATTCGTATTTTTTACACCTCCTCTCCAAGTGAGTAAGAGTACAATAGTAGTCTTATTATTAATGTGTAGTCATAGCAGTATAAATTATTATCAATACTATCAAACGATTATACTTCCTAATAATACTTTCAACTATTTGGCTGCGAATAGTCCGAGCAGTTTGAAAAACCCGTGTAATTGAAAATACATTTTTATTTGTCTAAATCTGTTATTTTTTTTACAATATCAACAATAACAAATTATAATTATAATAGATAAAAATAAAAATGATGAATAAATATTCCAATATCTCATTTTGCTTCTGAAAATTCCCATAGGCACGCTAAAAAAAACTTCTCCGAAAATTGTTGGCAAATTGGGCACGTGCTCTCAGGGTCACCACAAGGCCTGGTCTCGGTTAACGTCACTATACGAGTGTTCATCAAATATTGAGGGTATTTGGTTCTAATTTATACTATAGTCTCAAATAAACCGAGGGACCAATCCAGAGTATGAGCAAATATCAGCCTTGTTCTAGTGACAAATTGTTAATAGGTGTACATTCATACGCTATCTAGGTTTATATTATTTACTTTTTATTTTTATAAAATACAAAATTGTGTGCATAAATGGCTAAAATAAAGCATGACAGTAGGATGTATATTTTAATCTACGAAACTAAATAAAGCAACACTTATGGAATACTGATATGGCACTGGGGATAACAAGACAGATATAATATAGAGACCAATGACAAGGAAGCAAGGGTGTGGAATGCTAGTCTTTTCTAGGGGCGAGTCCGCTAGAAAATGTTACTAAATATTTAGCCAGTAAAAGTTTGTATACGTACGTACGTATGCACCTACCCTAAGGAGGTTTATCAAATTCCAGGGGAAGTCCCCTCCTTTCTACTTCCTTGCATTAGAGCTATATTGGGTATATTATTTCTTAATTCGTTATTTAAGTCGCCGAGTTTCTATGTGATGTGGTTTTGGCTATACAGCATTAAAGCCACATTAGCCCTGATTATTATTAGGAAACCCACGTCTGACCACCATTGATTAAAAGTCACTAAATTGGGTATTATACAAATATGTCTTATTTGATTTATTAATAAATATGTTAATATAAAATTAACAAAGGCTTTCAATAATACTTCCTTATGGATTACTATAGAGTTTTTTTTACATAATTAACTAAACGGACTAAAAATGTAGATATAATTGTAATATTTTTTTCACGCCATCATGGCATCATGAGTTACGAGTTTTCAAACAACAGGGTTCCTATGAAAATCGGACTTTACACTATTACTCTTATAAATAAAGATAGAATAATGACCCGTCACGTGACGTCCCTGAATAGCTTAGTGGTAAAGCATTGTTAGGAAATATCAAAAGGGACGGGTTCATTTTACATGGTCAAGTAGTAATGACAAAATTGAATTTGATTTAGAATTTAGGGGCATTCTTGTGAATAACATCCATTTAGTATTTATTTATAGAATTTTAACATTAATACCAATATTTTATTAAAATGTTAAACCACAGGGGCATGGCTTGTTGCAAGGGTAAGCAGAGTTTTTTAAAAAAAAAAACTGCCTGTGATATATTCTTACCACTCAATAGAACGAAGACTCATTGGTCGGATTTCAAAGAACGTACACTTCTCTAAACGTCAGTTTATATAGGCCTACATGAATATGAGTTTCATTGTGTTGTTTCTCTTGCAAATTGAAATAAATGACAGTTAAGCTCTTCCTTTTGTGTGTATATAGGTTTATAAACAAAATTAATATCTGAGCTAAGTTTCATAAATATATACATAAATATACTCGTATATTCAACATGTGGAACCCAATTCAACGGTGGACCGGAAATACAAAAAAAAGTGAAAAAGTGAATATAAATATTTGTCCCATTTGATCTTGTTTCCGAGTTATAGTCATGCTTATACTCTAATAATGTGAATCAGCTTAACATTGTAGAAAGTACTCAAAATGGCCACCTTCGGCCTGAATGTAAGCAGTGCAATGCAATATAAATTTGATAGCGTGCGGCATTCTAAGACATAACGACTGTAGGCTCGCATTCATGCCTAAGGTGGTCATTTTGAGAACTTCCTAATAAGTTATGTAGCTCCACATTACTGGAGTGCATGACTCTTAACTCAGAAACAAGGTCAAATGGGACACACGTTTATACACACTTTTTCCGTTGTTTTTGTGTCTCCCTTCCACCACTGAGGTTGGTTCCACATGTTAAGGTAGGCTTACACCCTGTATATGTAGCCAATTTATATTTTTAATTTGTCAGATAACCCGCTTCAATGGCTGAGTGGTCTAAGGCCTCATTATTGTGTTTAATTGGCCTGCTGAAGACGGGGAGATTGGGGTTCAAATCTCGTTCGGGCCTATTGTGGGTGGTTTTAACTAAATTATTTTCCACTCTCCGTCCACAAAAGTGCGGGTAGATTACCTATAAAATGTTTCCTTTACCCTACCCCTTTAGAGTAATTATCATGTATGCGAATAAGCTAAACAGGTAGTAAAACGTGGGGATAGAAACAATTGTGTATACATATTTATTTGTGTATGTATATAAAATAAGATATATCTTAAATTGTATCATATATATATATATATATTTGGTCACATTTATAATAAAAAATAATCTATATGATATATAACAATATAATATATATTTTTATTTTATTTATCTAAGGTATTTAATGTCCACTTTCAGAACCAATTGATTTTATCAGCACACCAGAATTTATATGAGCGAGAGTGAAAGGGCCTATCAATTTTGCCGGGAAAGGTATTTTTACAAACCTTCCAGGATTCTGTTACATGCTACAATCGACATGGGACACACATATTTACTTTCCCTCCGAAGGAAGTTGTGCTACGGATTTTTATCGACCAAGAACAATCCGTAGACCCCAGATAGATCTGAAATCACGAACATCAGCTCCTGAGGTGAGCACTTTACCCCAAGAGCACCGAGACCGATTGTATCATATAAAATAGTATAAATCATGTATATAATATAGTAAAACAAGACGTGTATTAATAACGACTTGTGAATGTGTGGGATACCAGGCCTCCACCGGGGTTCGGATTCCACGTTAAACTGTAGGTCCTCCATTTCATCTTACAATCACCCTACCATTACACATTAGCGTAAGTGCGTATAACCCGAACGGGTAGTAAGACGCGGTGGTAATAATAATAATAATGATAATAATAATATAATAAATAAGATATATACCTTCATTCTGTCGCATACATTTACATGATAGAATGAAGATATTAGATTTCAGTGATTTCAATGACAAAAACAAAACACGACACAATGAACTCGCACCCTACACGACTCACTCTGAAGCGCCCACGGCTCGGATCTCTCCACGCCATCTTGGAACAGTTGGGCGTGCTCCCGGCACATGTCGTTATCATGACCAGAGGTCGGGGCCAGGACTTCCAGAGTCTTTCTCAGAATGTCTTCCTTGGGGACCTCGCTGATATTCCCCCCTCGACCCTCATCTTGCTCTATGTATTCCTCAGCGTAGTCATCCCTGCGGACACTGACCACATGTTCGGTCATCCGCAGGACAGAAAGGACCACTACACTCCACGTCAAAAACATCGTTCACTCGCGACGAGAAAGTCTCGAACTGAAATTATTCGCATTGTCGACATGCGGTTTACCTAGCCTCTAGTATTTACAAGGACATGTTGAAACTTGGAACGCTGATAGCGATGTGGTAAAGGTTTCTGGGAGATAAGGTTCTTAATGTTTGCAACCTTAACCTATTTTAGGAAGCACGCAATGTAAAAAGCATTTTCTTAGATCTAAAATCGTTATTAATGGTTGACATTTGTTTCACAGGCAGAGCAATTAAATATTTTGGAAAGAATGGGGGCAAGAAACTAAATTTGAGTTTATCTTTTATCTGAAAGACTAGAAACTTCTCATCGCCATCCATTTAGTCATATTGTATTATTGTATGTTCATAGCATGTTACTACCTATCCGGACTATCCGCATATTTATACTAATGTAGTAGCGATGTGGAAGGTATAATTTGGAGAAATAACTATTTCTGAAATTTCTTGGAGGAGTAATGGAAAACTATTTAGTAAAAGCCACCCTCAATACATCTAGCTGGGATTTGAACCCTGGCCTCATCCCATCACCGGCAATACACTTTATTGGGAAAGGAACGCCTTACACTGCGTGACCATAGATGTGGGCTACAATAATAATATTTATTAATATATTTTAGACAATAAAAGCATAATCTCTTCACGCCATGGTTTGTCTGACTAGTAATTTTTTAATCCCCAAGAAAAATACTAATTGGATGGTTGTTTGTTGACTGATTTTGATAAAACTTGTTTTTCATAATATATATCCCCTTTTTATCCATCCTTTATATCTGTATTAGCAATGCTAAAAGGTACACTCCGTTTAGAATGTAATGTAAAAGTCTTACCATGACGGACTATACCATGGCCCTATCTTAAAAGCTAAGTCATATTGGAACCATGAAAGGTAAATTTGCTACCGTTCAGGGTAAACGAAGGATACATCAAAAGTATAGTTTGGATCAATTTTGCTCACAAAATGAAGATTAGAAACTTCCTATAATCCCTTTGTTGGTTCATACCCCAGTAAAGCCAATATTTAATCCATAAATAAAATATACTAATTTAAAATAAATATTCGTGTGAAATATTTAATTATGTACTTTCTTTTAAGTGCTATAGAAATATAACTAACTCTTATTTCAAACAGTAAATATTTATTGCTAAAGATTGATAACCACATTGTCAAATAAACGTAATAGCTATCAAATGTGTTAAAGATTTTATCATATTTAAGAAGCATCGAAGAGAAATGTCTGCAAAATAAATAAATAAATATGTTGTAAGGAATACTTTATTTTGAAAAACAGAGATCACAGTAAAACTGATATTTATAGAGGGTCCAAAAGAAATAAATATACATAATATTCTAGAAAAACTAATGTACGAAATGAAGTTTTCAAATTGAAAGTGAATAACAAGTAGATTCATTAGAAAATCATAGATAGTTTTAATATAATAATTTTTTTTAAAAAGTTCATGGACCGTAACTGTTTTAGTCTTTCTTTTACTTCCTTAAAATAAATACAGAATTTTAAAATTGGTAATTTATATGACTATTCTAACAACATGTTAACATAGTTCATTCCCAGGAATCATTAGCCAGTATCCATGGCACTGGTACCAATAGATAAAACTAAATAACAACTATTCTAAAACAATTTATATTTTATATTTTGTACAGTAACACATTCCACATAATTTATAGATTATAGTCTTATTAAATCACATGTTATTAATTTTAATTAACATTATTTTGTTAAGCGTATATAACAATTTTGCACCATGCAACACTCGTGTAAAAGGAATCCTTTGGAATAACCATTGTAAATATAGTTGTATTTAACAATAAACTAGTTTTACAATGTATATTTAAACTGGTACTTTTCATAAAACAGAATTTTTTACAAATTGTTTCAATATCTTACAGCTAGTAATAGGTCTCTTATATAATTCATGTGGCATTGTTTGTAAACTATTGAACACATTTTTGTTAACTACATACATTATTTATGGAACCATATAGTAATGATGGTATTTTGATAGGTTTAAACTAGACACGAATAAACTGTTTTCTTATAATTTTACGAGAGTGGGCACATTGGTAACTAGCTAATATCATTAGATTTCTTTTAAATAACGTTTAAACAAATGTAATATAAAGTTAATAGAATTAATAGAAAATTTTCAAACAATTGTGTAGCTAATTTGTATCTATGTAAATATTAATAGGAATCAGTAAATAATGCTTCTAGATACACGTTCTTAATTCTTAAAGTTTGGTCCTTTGGTGTTGCATATAAGGACATCAACGAGACTAAAACTACAGGGATATCAAAATATTACAAATATATGCTCACAACAAATTGGTAAATAATTATATTACTGCCAACTTTGGTGGCCGTATGGTCTAAGGCGCTACTCTCACAATCGACTAGACTGCTGGTGAAGGGGAGATCGTGGTTCGATCATGGCCAGGTATACTGCGGGTGGTCTTTCCTAAATGGTTTCCCACACTCTCTCCATACAAATGAGGATACACTTCCTCTAGATTCAACCCTCCTCATCCCCAACCCAAAGGCTTAATTAGTGCATAAGTGTATAACCCGAATGGTTAGTAAAACGCGGTGATAAAAAATATTTTAGTTCCTTTTTTAAAATATTTGTATTGACACAATGTTACACAAAATCGGACCTTTTTTAATCATCTAAATTCTGAAATATTAAAATAGTTTTAAAAATAGATTAAGTTTTTAAAATTCATTAAGCCACTACAAAACCGGCTGAATACTACGTGTTTAACTTAGTAAAAAACACCATATATTGCTTAACGCATTTGTCACCAGCGCGCAATTGTCAGGTTTGATCAGATATTCTATGGAATAAAAGTTAACAAAACACCGATTTACAAAAATTAATGTTTTCACCTTATAAATAATGTTTGTTTGAATTTAAAAAAAATTAAGTTTACTTGCTTAACAATACATTTTAAACTTTACACTAAGCATCTCCAAGAATTATTTATAGAATGTTGTAAATCAGCAATCTTGTTCATTTCAAATGAAGCAACTATTGCTTACTGCACTCTGAAAAGATAACTGATAAATTAAAGGTGTCCAATTTCAGCAATATTCATAATCTACATTGATTTGTGAAGTTATTAAGCAATATGACCCTTTAAATAATATTTAGATTTTAATATGATAAAACTAGAGAATAAATATGTCTAGGAATATTTAAGGGGTTGACATCGGTAGTGTTATAAAATGTTGATTTTTTGTTTTGTTTTTTAACCACCCCATTGTTTGATGTTAGAGAGCGTATCTTTAATATAAGGAATATATTTCCTTTCTCATTGATCCCAGCTTCCAATTAATTAATCTCATTTTATTTTATAAGATAGAATTGGTAAATTTAAGTATATCAACTTGGTAAATTAATACTTAACATTTTCATTTAAAGGCTTCCGATTTCTATTTTCAATTTCTTTAGCCATCAATCAGCAAGGAATGAGATCAAACTGATCAATATTCATGAATCGTACCGGAATTTGTTTAGAACTTTTCGCCGGAGCAAAACTCTAACCATGTTTGGTTTCAGATCCATGTTGGCAATTCTAAACATTTCAAGAACAGTAACATGCCTTTTAATCATAGTAGCTCAATCAATACAAAACTTTGTAATTACATATTTAACTTACTCCAGAATTATCTACGAATTTAAATTATTGTTCCGTTTTACATGGACGAAGAGAGTTTTAAGTAGATTTCAGGTAGCACAGCTGAGGTTCTTGAGAGGCATTGAGAACGTAACAAGAAGAGACAGGATAAGGAATGAAATAATTAGGGATGGTTTAAAAGTTACATCATTAGAAGAGACATTGAAGAGAAAAAGGTTACTGTGGTTAGGTCATGTGATGAGAATGGAGAAGGACAGAATGCCTAAGAAAGCTTAACAGAACAAACAGAAGGGTAGAAGACCCAGTGGGAGACCACGGACAAGATGGATGGACCAAGCGCAGAGGGACATGGAAGATAAAAGAGCAAACTAGAGACGCGGGGCTGAGGAAGAAGCTTGGAAAGATCAACAGGAATGGAAGAGGATGTGCCAAACGACCCACGGGGATGGAGACGTCGAATGATGATGATTCTGTTTTGTTAAATATATTTTAAGTACACTTTAAAACATATTTAAAATTTAAATTATTTCAAATAAGTTAATTTACTATCCCGATTATACTGTACACAGACAATTCTGTCTATTAATTAGTTTGCATAAATTACAAAAGTATATATGTATACATATATGTGTGTGTATATGTGTGTCTGTGAAATAGGTATCTTGCGTTGGTATGGGGATGTCAAGAGGATGAGTGTGGATCTAATGACGAAGTAAATATATGAAGGAAAGGTGTATGTATCAAAAGGAAGAGGTAGGCCATGTTAGACGTGGTTAAATGTTGTAGATGACTGTGTGGAAAAGAGAAACATTAAGAATTTTAAGAATAAAAGAGCATGTACGACTCGGTGTTGGATGTTGTTGAAGTGAAGGGAGTACACAGGCGTGGGGAAGTGTGGATAAAGTTAGTGAGGATTAAATACAAAGTTGTTTCTTACCTACCTCGTGAGTGAACGACGTAATTAGGTATGTATATTATATTGTATAAAGGAATGTACTTGGAATTTAATTACGCGGGAAAGCGTGGGAGTGGAGGAGTTGGAATTATTATTTTTACCGTTAAAAATTACAAAAAAAAAAAATACAATCCGTGTTATTCATAAGATTACAGGCCACGAAAGTAGCCGGATGCAATCGAAACGACCACTTACATGACACTCACATGTTTGACTCTTAACCTGGGAAACCCAGGTTCGATCTTCAACAGTCTGAACTGGGGATATTTCTTTCCACAATGTGATTCCACATCCTACCTTGTTGACTAAATGTGTTAACACTTTTTCCTAGACATTCTATCCCCTAGGCTAGATAGTTTAAGTCGTTTCTAGCCAATATTATAACATCTAAAAATCCATCCTCCTTCTCTGACAAGTTTATAAAGGGAGTCATTTCACAGTTCCTGAAGCTTTGATTAAGTTTGACGTCCTTTGACGACGGTAGAGACTAGTGATGGAAACCTCGGTTCGTGTAACTCTTCAACTCCTCGACCCTGCTACCAGTTGCGGTGCTTTCAACGTGCTTCTCTGCATCTTGTAGCACGTTCTTCTCTGGGTCACGTGATATATAAGCCTCGACGCTCGCACGAGCCTGGTCACGTATCAAGGGTCTACTCACTGCTGCCCCTGAACGATATAGTTAGAGATTATTTAAAGAAGAAAACTTATTTTTATATATATATATATATATATATATATATATATATAAAAGTTATATATATATATAACTTTTATATATATATAACTTATATATACATATATATAACTTATATATACATATATATAACTTATATATACATATATATAACTATAATATTAAAATACATATATTTTACTATAATATTAAAAAATTAATCCTCTGGGAATAAAAATATAATGATATGGTTACTAAAAAAAATATCAATTTGTTTCATTTCAAACACCTGGTTTATTATTGAAAAAAGCCCAGAAAAAATAAGATTTAATTGGTATTTCAAATTTGAATAAAATGTAAAGTTGTCAAATTTGATTTGATTTTTAACAACTTAGACATGCACATTACGGTTTATAAAAGAAACTATCACCAGCTATTACGTGGTATAAGACGTCACTCTGTCAGTAAACTAGATTTTCGATTATGAGACGGTTGAGGTTTGAATCTTCCTTCTTTACGATAAGGTGGGTGAACTTTATCTAAAACTACCTTTAAAATTCCTTCTCCTTAAATTAAGCCTTTAATAACTTTTGTGTTCAACGTACAATAACAAAACTTCTTTAATCCTTCCCCCCATGTTTATATTATTTGGGAGTAAGGAAATTGGATGTTTTTATTAAGCTCCGGTCTTTCACAATATTTATCAAACGTGACTTGCATATCACATGACTTGACGTATGGATACATAAAATTAGATCTACTAACCTTTCTTGTTTCTTTTTTCTTATGAAAATTGGACTGTACATGCTATCCGCATTTTTTTTAACATCAATGGTTGTAGTCTGTAGAGATAGGACATTAGAACGTAGAGCAAATATACTCGCATTTACGGGGAAAAAGGGAAAAACAGTTTTTTTAAAAGAGATCATTTCATGGTGTGAGATTTGAAACTCAACCTCTCTTTCACGGAAAATCAGACATTCGGTCTGCGTACCCACCAGTGCGTGTGGGTATAGATCAGGGCAGATTGAACTATACTAAATTGATATATCTACTCACTTCTGGTGAGAAAGTTCTTGTCCAAGATGAGGAAAGGTATCTCAAACGTCAAGGACAGAGCAGCTGCTGTCACCAGAGTCAACACCATGTTCCCCAAATACTCACGGATCTACGAATAAATCAGAGAACATCATTACATCCACAAAGGTGTTGTATCGCTCAACAACATTCAATGGACTATTGCTGTTTTTATGTTGTTGTTTTTTGTGCACTGCATCTTAGTACCCATCCGGACTATCCGCATATTTACACCAACGGGAAGGAGGAAGGTAGAATTTTAGAGAAAATATAACCCCATCTGCGCGGAAGAATAATGAACAACAACAATTTAGGAAAAACATCCTTAGTGCATCTGAATGCGATTCTACCCTCGATTTATTCGTCACTAGCAATCCACACTCTTGCAAGACTGAAGACTTATGGATTTATTTTTATTTATGTATTTGAGGTATTTAACGTGCATTTCTGAACCGACTGATTATATCAGCAAAGGAGAATTTCTATGAGCAAGAGCGAAAGGGCCTAACAATTTTTGCCGGGAAAGGTATTTTAACATGCCTTTCGGGGTTCTTTTACACGCTACAATCGACATGTGACCAATGGCATTACTTTATCTCCGAAGGTTTTTGTCCTACGGATTTTTGTCACTAAAAAAAAAATCTGTCAAGCCTGGCTGGGTTTGAACCTACGAGCAAGCCTTATAGGCCTAGATCATACAAACATTGATTAGTATATTTTATTGTTATTACTTTATTCATGCATAGTAATTGATCATCTAATTAATCTATATAGTCTTAGGTAGCAGGATTATAAGGATCAATATTAAAGAAATATGCCAACATTTGTTTGGAATGTAAGACAGAGATAGTTTCCCTCTCAGTCCAGTTTAACCAGTAAAAAATATGTTTTAAATATAATTACTTTCTTTTTGCATCATGATTATTAATTGATTAATTTAATGGATAAGGACGAGGTAAGATGCTTAGAGGAAGTGCACCCCCATAAGTATGAACAGGTATGGGAAAAGCATAGTGAAATATATTTTTTTGAAAAAATTACTTTTAGTGTACCCGGTGGAGATTCGAACCTTTGATCATCATTGATCCAGTTTATTGGAAGACTGGCAACCTCAACCATGCCACCACTGTTTATGGTGTCTATATTATCCCAACAGTACATGTTTTACACCAGGTAATTGTAGCAATAGTAAATTTGACACCTTTTTCAAAATATAAAAATTTGACTTTGAATTGTGTCTCAGCCACATCGGTGGTCAAATGGCCTAAGGCAGGCATGTCAAACTCATTTGGTCCTAGGGGCCATACTGAAAATTGAAAATACTAAGAGAACCTTACTAAAAATAATAATTTATATATTCAGCATCTTGAGGTTTGGATGTAAGGAACGTGAGAAAAGTTCAATTTTTTTTGCAGATTTTATATCAAAACATCATTAATTGCAGAATGACCCCTTAAAAGTACAGCTCGATCTATATCAGTATCATAGATCCTAACATCACAACAGGCAATACTATATGATAGACTAGATAGAAGAACTGCAATAGCATTAACAACTGAGCGCAACCGACTCTCATACTCAAAATACAATTACTTCAGAACCACATCAAAACTTGCAACTATCTCTAGTAGGTATACAAGATTAAAGTTCTTGTTAATAATATACAAAAGGAAAACTTTCATTTAATAGGGGTATATTGCTTAAGACATTATTCATTTTCTCCCAATTAGTGACAAAGTTACGTTTTACTAACAAAGTACTAACATATTTCTATACCTAATGCTCTATGCCATCATAATAATGATTTTAAGTTTAATATCAACATGATGGAAAGATAATTTTGAATGAGTGACTGAAAAGGAATTTGATAGCTTACATTTTAATGGACTAGAAGCGTCCTCAATGAAAATCCAACTAAGAGTAATTTTCCCAGGAAAATACATCGGTATATATTCACGCTACAGCTGAAGCGTGCAAGATAGGAAAAGGAAGGGGTGGAAGGATAAACTATTGGATAGACACGTGATGGAAGATTGGTCAGCCTTCTATTCTGTGCCAGAACCTTGAAGAAGGTAAATCTAGATTATTATGGAGGCCTGTTGTCGATTCTGGTCTAATGTGGAAGCTGTAGTGGCGGATGGGGCTGGAACTATCCTAGAGCTCGCTTGACTCGGTCAGTCGACAAGGCTAGTAGATTGGGGTCGGTCGTGTTATTGAAAGTTAAGTGGGGTGGGACGTTTCGACTACAGCTGGCTGAGGTGAGTTGCATTAAACAATAATGCATATTTTGTAGATAATAGTACTGTTCTTTTTTTGTTTGTAACTTCGATTTCTTCAATATAAATATAGAGTTTAAATATCTTCACGTGATGGTATTATCGGTTCTTGAATATCTGTCGAGGGTGTCCTGGAATTTAATGACAACTTTTTTCTTTATTTAAAAAGTTTGTTATCTAATACTGCTAAGATCATGAGAGATATTTAACAACTTTTGATATCACCATGTGAAGAAAACTAATATCTAAAATTAAGCAATATTTGATTTGTTTTGTAAAAAAAAAAGTTGTTGTAAAAAACTGCACAAACACTGATATTTTCTCGCGTACCCTACATCCCCAACTTAAGCATCATTTTTAAAATTCTTTATAAAAGTAAAATTAAGATTTTATATAGACATTTAAAGCCAACCCTCTATGTTTCCCATAATTATTAAACCTTTTATTTGCAGCAATGGCGTAGGTGACAGGCTTAAAATTTTGAGTTCATGTCACTTTCACAGTTATTGATGACATAAGCATTTCCGTAAGATAAATATGTCGGCTCTTTGAACCTTATCACAAGATAAATTTTTCGACACACTTGTGTGCTGCTAAAAATTGCACATATACTTACTTGTTAGAACTATGATCTCAAATTTCATTGCCGCACATAGAAACGTACACCACCTATCCCTATCATGAGCTAGCTCTATCCAGTCTACCTGATTACACCCTATCCCTATCATGAGCTAGCTCTATCCAGTTTGTCTGATTACACCTTATCCCTATCTTAAACTAGCTTTATTCAGTCTACCTGACTACACCCTTTCCCTATCATGAGCTAGCTCTATCCAGTTTGTCTGATTACACCTTATCCCTATCTTAAACTAGCTTATCCAGTCTACCTGATTACACCTTATCCCTATCATGAGCTAGCTCTATCCAGTTTGTCTGATTACACCTTATCCCTATCTTAAACTAGCTTTATCCAGTCTACCTGACTACACCCTTTCCATATCATGAGCTAGCTCTATTCAGTCTACCTGATTATACCATATCCCTATCGTGAGATAGCTCTATCCAGTCTACCTGATTACACCATATCCCTATCGTGAAATAGCTCTATCCAGTCTACCTGATTACACCCTATCCCTATCATGAGCTAGCTCTATCCAGTTTGTCTGATTACACCTTATCCCTATCTTAAAACTAGCTTTATTCAGTCTACCTGACTACACCCTTTCCATACCATGAGCTAGCTCTATTCAGTCTACCTGATTATACCATATCCCTACCGTGAGATAGCTCTATCCAGTCTACCTGATTACACCCTATCCCTATCTTGAGCTGGCTCTATCCAGTCTACCCTAATTTTTGGGAATCGATCTTTTGAGCGTAAAGAGTAAAAAGTCCTATATTAATGCTTAGTTTCAAGTATCATAGTCTCAAATTGTGTCTCTGCAAAGTTTATAAAAAGAATAATTGGGCCGCATTGTATGTTGGTTCATCAAAGGGTCCGCGGGCAGCGCATAATACTAGATCGGGCTGCAAGTTTTACAAATCTTGTCTACAGTAAGGAGTAACTTTATCAATATACTGGACTGCCACTGACAGGTAGGTCAGGGTTTGAATCCCGCTCGAGTGTACCGAGGTTGCTTTATTTTATAATGGGTTTTTAGTTTTTACCTATATATATCTTTGAATATGTGGGTAAATTGCCTTACAGTTCTACCTTCATCATCACTATCCCGCTATCGTAAATATAGAGATAGCCCGAACGAATGGTAAGACGCAATATGCACACACAAAAATTCTTACCACAGTGTAGACCGTGATGTATCCTGTGGTCTTGGTGAGTCCAGTGTTTAACAGGAGGAAGGTGAAGTGACAGAGGTAGGCACAGTAGGTTAGACGACTGAGAGGCTGTAGTAACTGACACGACAACACAGCATCCACAGGACCTGGAGAGAAACACGTGTTAGTAAGCACAGTAGTTTAGCCGACTGAGAATCTGTAGTAACTGACACGACAACACAGCATCCACAGGACCTGGAGAGAAACACGTGTTAGTAAGCACAGTAGTTTAGCCGACTGATAGGCTGTAGTAACTGACACGACAACACAGCATCCACAGGACCTGGAGAGAAACACGTGTTAGTAAGCACAGTAGTTTAGCCGACTGAGAATCTGTAGTAACTGACACGACAACACAGCATCCACAGGACCTGGAGAGAAACACGTGTTAGTAAGCACAGTAGGTTAGCCGACTGAGAGGCTGTAGTAACTGACACGACAACACAGCATCCACAGGACCTGGAGAGAAACACGTGTTAGTAAGCAGAGTAGTTTAGACGACTGATAGGCTGTAGTAACTGATACGACAACACAGCATCCTCAACACCTGTAAATAAACACGTAAACAGGTTGGTTTAAAAAACCTGCTTTGGTGGCGTAGTTAGTTAACGCGCTATTATCCTGGTGAGCTAGACTGCCTAGGATGGGGAGACCGAGGTTTGAATCTCGGTCGGTTGAACTGAGGGTGGTTTAACCTAAATGGTTGTGCACTCTCCCTCTGCGCAAATGCGGGTTCATTTCACATAAATGCAACTCTCCCTATTCCTAACCCGTTAGCGTAGTTAGTACTTAATCGTATAACTCGAATGGGTAGTAAGACGCGGTGCTAAAGCTTCAAGATTATTTTTATATCTACTCGAGTTTGTCTTAGAACTCCAATAATTACTGTTTATTGATGGTTCAGCTTCCATCTGGTTGTAAGATAAAAATAACAATCAGGCCCCAGACCATTAAAATTAACACTTAAATGAATATATGAATGTTATAATGAATGATTTATAGCAAAAAATAATAACATTTACATACTTTTTACATTATTCTATTATATTTCTATTTCCTCTATGTTCTTCATATCACAAGACTCAGTTTTCAGATTCGAAATTCGGTATTTGTAGGTAAAATAAACTTTTCACATTATGAAATGCTGCTAAAACATTCCAAAGCTTTGTTTTCAATTTTTAATAATATTTGTGAATCAACAAAAGGGTAAATTTAGTACGCCAACCTTACTATTTAGATCTACCAAATATATGCACAATTTATAAACGTCAAGGACTCAAATGATGGATAGGGTTGCATTGTATGTTGGTTCATCAAAGGATCCGCGAGACTAACAAAATCGTGGACTGGGCCAAATGTGGCTCGCGGGCCGATAATTTGCACCTCTTATATAGTGAATGGTAATATTATTTATACTGAATACACTGAAATAAATCCAACCTAACTTAAACATTGTTTCAACTTAATAAATACAAACAGCATCTTTGTAAGTATATAATTATTTCGGTTCAGAGTCGCGTCGACCAAAAAAAAAATTTACTGTTTATTTCTCGTCAAAGATTTCAAGAAATTTCTAACAAAATCTATTTTACTATTATTAGTTTAATAAAAACAAAATAAATTAATTTTCCGATTTGTTTTTTTATCAATTTATATCTAAGTTACGTTTAATTTTGGAAAGTGGTATGTCTTCCATAATAATATCGACAAATTAATCTTTACATTTAAACTCTAAATGTGTTGTTTTAATTTATTTGTGTAGATTTATATATTATGTTGTTGAATGAGGTTAAGCCACGCACCTCCATAACCGTTGACGCAGGCAAAAAGTATCCAAGCTACGCAAAACGCCCAGACGGTGCGGTGAAAACCAGCGTACACGCTGGCCTCAAGGGTGTTGTAGACATGGTCGTCTTGGTACATGCCGAACACCCCAAACAGCACAGCCAGGAGTGACGTCGTACATACGCACCACCCAACCACGACCATCATCTGGAAAAAAACGAAGATAGTGTCAATAATACAGTTGAATCAAACATACTAATTTATGCCTATGAATTACAAATACAAATCTACATTTTATTTATGAATTGGTAACCTGGTGGTCTATGGGTAAAGTGTCAGACTTCTGGGCTGGGGGTCCGGAGTTCAATCCTCGGTCCCAGAACAGATTTATCTGATTGCCAAACCCTTCCTTAACCTCTGACAAGAAGTGTATTAATCACAACTTGTGAATGTGTGGAATGCCAGGCCTCCACCGTGGTTCAGATTCCACGTTAAACTGTAGGTCCTCCATTTCATCTCACAATCACCCTACCATTACACATTAGCGTAGGTGCGTAAAGCCCTAACGGGTAGTAAGACGCGGTGATAATAATATTAATAATAATTTATGAATTCTAAGTATCGAATCAGAATCTTATAAAATATGGTAAATACGAGTACTTTGTCAGTAAGTTGTTGACACCTCGCCTACGGTCATGGAATGTAAAACTCAGAATACATGAAATATTAATTTTACCGGTTGCTCTCTATGGATATGAAAGGCGGTTTCTTATCTTACACGACGAATTTTTTTTAGCGTATTCGAAAACAAGGTGCTTATGAATATATTTGGTTCAAAAAGAGATGAGGCTACTCGGGAGTGGAGGAGGATACATAATGATGAATTAACTACCATGTACTAATCACAACAAATTGTTAGGAAAATCTAGTCTCGTAGATTACGTTGGACATGACATGCAGCGCGAATGGGAGATCTTAGAACCTTGTTCAGGATACTGAATAGCAAGAGACCATTGGGAAGACTTACACTCAGATGGGAGGTTAAAATTAGACCTGAAATAGAGCGAGTGTAATGAGAGGTACTGGATAGAACTAGCTCAAGATAGGGATGGGTGGCATTGAACTTACGAATTCCTAATGCCATAGAGTAAGTAGACAAGTTTTACTTTAATATAAATTCTTAAGTTGCTTTAGAAAATATAAATAGTTACTAAATGTTAACTTTCTTTGTTATAATCCATTTATTTAAAAAAATGCCTTTCCTATAATTAATCTGGTCAAAACCTCCAATAAGCCATATATTAGCTCTAAAACACATTCTAACTAATAATTTAAAAATGTAGCCTATAATATGATTTTCAGGTCTTTAACTATATATTTCCTCTATGCCTAACTTAACGAATATTCTTAAATAATAGAAATATTCCAAGATTCAAAGGGGCCATCTGGTTATGGACATAATTTAGTGATTTTAAAAATCAAAAGTTATTTGATTATTGATAAAACACTCTTGTAAGCTCCTCTAATAGTTTTTTGCTCACTTTTCCGGGGTGATGATTCTAATGAAAATCGATTAAACTTACCTAATCTAGGTATAGAATTGAAACAAAAGCAGTTTATCACTGTACAACACTACATCGAGTAAAATAGTTGAGTTTTTTTTAAGACAATAAATAATTGCCTTCCTCCGTATGCAATAGAAATATTAATAGCTCCCCCGTTTTTTTGTATATTTTTTTCTTTAATCAAATTAGATATGTAAATAAAAAAATTATATTGAAATTTGTTCCCATCACGCAACTTTTTTCTCTTGAGGCCCTGGTTTATATTTGACAGAACCAGAATAAAAAATTTGTTAAAATTTAGTTTTTAGCTTAATCCTCGACTGTGGGATATAGGCTTAAATCCGCGAGAATTTCGCATTGCAATATCACGTTAAAAAAACCTAGCCATGAAGAAAAATTTTCTCACGGTAAATTGACTAATAAACCCTAGGGGAGAAAATGTTTGGTATTAAAATATAATGGAAAACATACCATTCAATAGGTTCGATTTTAGCTCATATAAAAATAAAGAAAGCTAGCAAATAAAAGAATAGCATTGGCTGAGTGATTTTCCTCCAGTATCTCCAGAAGAATCTAGAACAGCCGATTACACTGCACCATCGACTTACACGAATTGTTTTTATTCGATTGTGCCCATCACTAGTCAAATCCCTAGCTTAGGGTTGTTATTGCTTTTGTCGTGGTTGAAAGTGAAATTTAGAAATATAAAAATATTAACTGAGTTGAGTTTTCCCTCCAATGTAACTTGTTTTAAAACCATGTTTACACTCACACAGTCGCAATCATTTATATTATTAATAGTAGCTTTGTCCGACACCTTAGATCAGTCTGTCACGTGTATGCCTACTAAGTTAAAGGTCCCGGCTTCGATTCCTGGAATGGCTAAAATTTATCATGGATGAAAATATGGGTTTACCGTTTCACATTGATAGATTAACGGCCAGGGACTGGATGTTGTGACTGTCCAAGTCTTAAGTTAGATTATAAGTCATATGAAGCTATGGAAAAATATAATATGACTTGAATAAAAAAAACTGTCCCAGGCCCCAGGCTGTAAATATTAATGGATGTAAAAAATAATAGCTTTAAGCACTTTACTTTTCAAACTTAAGTAATTGTATTCGTATTATGAAAAAGTTAGTTTAAGCATTATTTTAGAGTAGTTTACTTCTTAACATTATCAAACCGATTGAGTATTTAACGTGCACTTAACAAACACTAGATTATATCAAGACATGAGTAGCCAATTAACAAAGGTTATGGCCAAACGTTAGTACTAATTCTGAATTCAAAAGCAAAATTTTTAATATAGGTTAAATAATGCAAATAAATGTAGATACTTTTAAAATCACCGTGATCAAACAAGGATAATTTATAACAGGAGAAGACCTCTTGAGTAGACTAAGGATAACGTTAATTACTATTTTATACATTTTTTAAGTGACTCCCGTATTTCTAACCTCCCGAGCGATCCTAAAGTTTAAATTAATGGGGAGGGATGTGTAAGTTATAATTTAGAGGAAGTGTAGCCAAATTTGATTGTAAAGTGAGGGGTATATATCATTTAAGTGAAATAACATCCTCAGAACAACCAGATGGAATTCGAACCCTGATTTTACTATCTCTGGAAAACCAGGTCAAACTAAACTAGTGTATTTGTCCATGTGATCACCGGTGGGAGTTTATAGATAATTAGCTTATATTTAACAGAGCTCAAGTGTGTTTTAGATGCTTGTTTTTTGTATAATTATATAAAAGAGTTGGGGGCTGTTTGGGGACGTGCAAACAAAATGATAAGTCCAAGTTGTATTGTTACAAACCTGTGAATACTGACTACCCAAATAAAACAAATGACTGCGTGAGGACCCTTACCTTGGACAGTTTAAGTTTGTTGTCACCCGTGTGGTGGAGTAGGTAGCCGAGTGCGATGCCTATCAAGTAGGGGCCAGCTCGGGTGTACATGCGACTATACACCTCAATATATACCTGTCCCACCATCAAGTCACTGGAAAAAAATGTGTAAAACTCCTACTGTTACAGACATACATGTAGTGAAATACCTGCCGTTGTAGACAAACATGGAGTAAAACGGCCAATGTTTCAGACAAACATGGAGTATAACACATACTGTTGCAGTCAAACAAGTTTTATTTACGTTCATACATTCAATGACTGCGCAATCACAAGGCATATTTTGAATCAATTATAAAACAAAATATCAAAAATACCTTAGACAGTCTATTTACAAATAAAATAAGGTAGTAAGACAAAGTGCTAAAAAAAGTTAGTGAACTAACCCATTTTATCAGTTATCAATGTTTGATCCTAAATTAAAATACAGTACTAGATTTCATGAACACATGCCATAGTTTGAATGTTCTTAAGGTAATTGTAATCAGCTTATCTCATGCGCTAATAGTAGCCTACAAATACCCAAATAAAAAATTAAGACTTTTTTTTGTGTGCACAGAGTTTTATTACACATTCGAACTATTTATATATTTATGCTAATGGGGTTAGGATCCAGAGGGTAAAATTGAGATGAAATGCACCCTCGTTTGTGTGAAGCAAGAATAGGAAACCATTTAGGAAAAGTCACCTTCAATACACCCGACCAAGATTCAAACACCTCTCTCTTCATCACCAGCAATCGAGTCTCACAAGAGAATTATTCGCTATACTATGCGACCGCAGATGTGGGTCAAAATCGGGTATAAGTACAGTACATAAGAGTCTTATATTAATTTTTGTTTTAAAAATGGAGTTTGTTTATTTGCCCATATATAACATATCATATTCAGGATCAAAAATAAATTTAACAATTTTCTCTATCTATTTTATTGTATTATACTGTAGTGTCATGCAAGAGATAACTTCAAATTCATCTGACTGTTACAAAAGTTAAAATTCAACTATTTTATCGACCCGTAATTTCTTAATAATTGTTCACGTGCAATCTTTTTTTTATTTGTTTTTCTTCAATACAATATAAACTATTACTATGATCAGCCATTCACAAAGTATTATCTTTGATAATCTTAAAATCAAAAGTATGTCCCAGTTTAAAGTTAGATTAATGTTCTAAACATTTAACAACCTTTTATAAAAATGTGTACATAGCGTTATTTTTATGAGGCTAATAGTTATGTTATAATAAAGGATTAGCAAACTTATCGGCGAAATCGCAACAAATCCAACAGAATCTATGAAGCGTTTCTCTCTTCTTTTTTGATGAAATTTAAAGGTTTTTATCATAAAAATGTTATTATAGCTACAGGACTTATGAAATAAATGTTGTCAACATATTAAGTTTGTTACGTACCACTCTATTTGTATAAACAAAATTTTAGTTTAGTATTTTAAGGTCATCGCCTACTTGAAGGGAGATATCCTTACACTGTGGCTTATCATAAAAATTGACTTTATTTGTTTGGGTAAACTAGGGTCTACATCTAAATGTGTAACCATTTACTTTTATCTTATAACTACGAAATTCAGCGTAAAATTTCGCTGGAACTTAGTTAATTTCACCTTTTGATGTTTTAAAAAAATACATAAACTGTATGGGGATACCTTTGAATTCAATGTTAGTGCATCATATTTTATAATAGCAAACCTCCTCTTAAATAACGTGGGATAACTAGACGTCTACAACACTTCTGAGCACTTCGATAGGATGGTCTTATTGAAGAACCTTTGAGAGACTGTCATGAAACGTGGTATGAAACCATCCCTACATCTGTGTAGTACAGTACAGTATATGCTTTATAAAGTAGGGGCTAGGCTTAGAAAAGCTGCTATTGAACATTTCTGTTTTGAAGTAAAAAAATGTATATTTGACTAGACATTAGTAGTCATTAAAATGTAGACTGTGTTTTTAATCAGCTGACTTAGCTATAATGTAACCATGCAACCTCCCTGTTCCTGCGTCACTGAATAAACACAGCAACGTATTACAATTAATAATATAATTTAATTATATGTGTGTTTGTGTGTGTCCCATTCCATACCCTCCAGAAGCCTATAGATGACCTAGAAATAAGAAACTTTGGACACTTAAAGTATAGGACAGGGCATTAAACCTGAGCAAGATTTTCAATTTTAGTTGTTTTTTTATGATTGAATTTTTTTTTTAAATATTTCCATTTATAATAATTACCAGTTCCTCTGTCTAATCGAGAAAATCTCAAAGCTCAGAAGACTCAGGCAATTTAAATTTTGCAGGTAGGTAGCCCCAAAGCCAAAAGGGTGGAGGAATACTTAGTGACCAAATATTGGCACGAAAGCTCCCAAAATGGGGGATTTCAAAAAAACTTATGTAAAAATAATTTCGAAACTCAGATGACCTAGGAAGCAGAAATTTGGCAGGTAGGTAGCCCCAAAATCTATTTATTTAGTTTCCTAATGTGTGTGTGTGTATGTGTGTGTCTTCACACACCCTCCAGAAGTGCCTAGATAACCTAAAAATATGCAATTTTGCACACCTTGTGGCATAGAACATTGCACAGAACCTAGCTAAGCCATATTTTAGAGTATTTATTTAAACATTATCTTATCTGATTGAATTTTTTTTAAGTCTTTTATGAAATAAAAGAACAAAGTTAGGGGTTTGCGTTTTTAAGATTATACTAAAAAAATAAGTTGCATCCTAATCATTCAAGTTCTATTCGCCTGTTATCAACACGCTTGTATACTAGTTATTTATAAAATACAAAACACATTTTTTGCGAACAACGATTAAAATATTTTACTATATTATTAGTGTTATTGATAGGTATTGATACTCTATCAAAAGTGATAGATGAGAATCACATGACTTGAAGTATTAATATAATAAAGTAGTTTTAGTTACTTATGTGTACATTAATTGCGATTATGCTCAGCAAAACAACTCACTTTGTGGTGTAGAGCATGGCACCTGCCAGTTGGTTGACTGCTGTCACCATTAAGGGGGCTGCGACCGAAGCTACCAGCGCCACTCCCAGGACACACTGCCCCACGCGGGGCCATTTCCACAGAGGATACACGATCACGGGAGACACCCAGAACAGCTGCATGTCCACTGACAGGTACCAAGAGTGACTCATACACTAGAACAAGGAAAACTCTTGTTATACTACAACCCCTTCTACGCAGGTTCTGTTTATTGTAATAAATGTAAAAGGGGGATCTGCCCATGAAACCAAACTTGAGATCAGCCAACACCTCTTTGGTCGAGTGGTTACAGAGGTAAACTGTGCGTTTAGGATGTATGGTCGAATCCAGGTAACATATGAAAAGATTAGGTAATTTTGAGTATAATCTTTCACTCTTGTTGTAGTGCTAGTGCTAGAATTGGGTATGCTGTTCTAGGTTTAGTTATAAATACTCCAAATTGTATTGAAACAATCCGTTATATTTTTAAGACTCGTTTACAAACGAAGACAAACGTTGATCAGCTTTATAAGTATACATGAGCTTAATTTAGTACATAAATTAGTTTTAAAAATTACATTGTAATTTCCACATTGTTTCTAGCGTGCAAATACACACTGGTGAGCATAATTAGGCCTATAAAGAAATAACTTTATTCTTGTCTGGTTTGCTGGTGAAGGCAAAATCAAAACTCGTTTCCAAAGTGGTTTTTACCTCATTTATTTCCGATTCTCCATCCACGTGTAGACATTTACAATATCTCTAAATTCTACTTTCCTCATTCTTGATTTATTATCAAAAATAACCCATATTTTTTTAATGGGGCGTATATTAGTACCCATTTTAGATATACGCAGCGAAAGGGAAATAATATTCGGACATAGGACAAGGAGGCTGAATTTTAAGTATACAAACCCAAATTTACCATAGTTGAAAATATAAAGACACTAACGGAAAACAAAAACCTCTCCCAGCGCAACTGTTTGTAAATGATCTCGGTTTTAAGTACACGTTATAACCCCCTCCTCCTTCTCCTCCGCCTAGCTCCCTGTTGGTCACAACAAACTAGAACTCCCCTTCTCTAGGATATAGCAGACGTGATGGAAATATCGCTCACTATATTGGCGACGTCGACGTAGTTGTTGATGTAGAGCAAGTTGGCCCACCAGTTGAGGACGCAGTTGTCCCTGTTGACTCCCACCCACGTGTCCCACAACGGGCCGGATCCCACGTGGTAGAACATGGTGGCATAGAAGAATACAACGGCGGCGTATGGTGGGGTCAGCCTGGTCACATTGAGATCACGATCATCAGATTCATACCAAAACAAACCTTTTAGATACTAAATAAATATAAAATATCCAACCCCAACAATACTTATCAAAAGTTATAGCTGAAGAATACATGGCTAGAAATATGATCACATTAAGTAAAAATTTGAGCAATCAGATTATAGCAATCCAGTAATATTTAACCAAAGTACGACAAAATATTTCAATTGTTTGCTGTTGGAATATGTACAGTACAGTACAGTATAAGTTTCAAATGTATATTTAATTCATTGACCTATCATGCAATTGGTCTAAGAGAACCATCATAATTGTTATTTAACTCTACCTTACATTAAATTATGCACAATTAAGGCGGGCCCTGCTCGTCACTGTGCCCATGAGTCGAAATATTTTATGACATCACTCTTCGTCAAAATACGTCAAGGTGTTAAAAACGACACCTAAAATTGGGAATCGGACACCTATGGGAGTACAAATTGTTTTTAAAAAACAGTATAATAACATAACTAGTCGGGTTTGAACCTTAGACCAATATTTTAACTAAACCTGTTGCTGTACTTTATTTACACTTTGAATACTTTTTTTTAAAGAATATAAAATGTATATAGAAGAGTATCATACATTGAAAAAATACCATTATATTCAGATATTCATCTGTCAAAAGCCAAAGCTGCAGAACACATATTAGGCATGAAGTATCGCTAGATAATAATAGCTCTTGTAACCTTTTTGTACTGTAAAAAAAAAAAAGACGTGTGGAAAGGGACGAGCAGGATTGATACAGGGAGAGACTTCTTGAACACACAACCTGTACTTCCTCAGGTGAAAAGAGTAGAAGAGGAATAAGATAGGAATGAACTTCTGACACACACCTGTACTTCCTCAGGTGAAAAGAGTAGAAGAGGAATAAGATAGGAATGGACTTCTTACACACACCTGTACTTCCTCAGGTGAAAAGAGTAGAAGAGGATTAAGATAGGAATGGAATTCTTACACACACCGCAGACAGATCTTCTCATCATAACACAAGTATCCAGCGAGTTACCTGATATATCGATGCAGATAAAAGGTGGCGATGTTGAAGTGTGATGTTTTCCTCCTGTCCCTCATGAAGATGTAGCATAACAATGCTCCGCTCAGTAAGAAGAATGAGTCGGTCCCGAGAGTGGCGTTCATCACAAGCATCATTCCCCACCTATACTTGTACTGCGAACACAGGGAACACGACCTCTAAATAGAGGAGCTAGCTGGGAAATAACACGAGATGTGACAACAGGGCTGGCTGGCTCCGATGTAAGGACTAACAATAATATTAAAATGGGGTGGGAACCAAACAATCCCACTAGTAAGGTTCAAAAATGAATTGCATTGAAATAGGCATTGACATCTTTAAAATTATTTTCATCGAAGTATAAAACTCACCAATTATAACCACACTATGATAGAAGGCAGTATTACACTGTCATAGCTACTTGATAAATAGTATACATTGAATATATGATAAATAAGTTATGGGTTATTACATTACATTATTTGATAAAGTTTGTACAATACATGTAGATGAAAACTAATTATGTCAAAAATATTTGAGAATGAACGATATTTTTTTTCTAAATTGGTCACCAAAGTTTCTTCATTAAATGTTCAGTTTGTGTCTTAGAAGAAGATATTACATTCATAATGTCTAATTAATATTTTAACTACTTAGCATCAGCATGTTAAGCTTCCATAATTCGCTATTTTCTTTAATGAAACCTTTACGCATATTTTACAGTGTATATTTTTATCAAAATATTGTAAAATCTATTATTATTTAAAACATATCGTCAAAGTTAAATCATATTTATTTTATAAAACAGCTTTTATAAAATAAATATGACAGTGTAGTACCACCTTTGTAAACAAACTAACTCAACTTACGATCATATATCTAATATTACACAACAAGATCTAAAACCAAGATGTTTATTAATTGGATAGCCGGATGAACTCGGATACAGAAAATAATTATATTTATCAACACTGCATGTGATTAAATATTCTATCCACTGAATAACAAGGATAGGTTGATACATGGTAATATCGACCTCAGTGGTCTTAGGGTAAAGTGCCCTCCTTAAAACCCAATGTTTGTGGGTTCAAACCCAATCGGGGGCCAACGGATTTTTCTTGAGCAATGAAAATACTTAGCACAACTTCTCTTGGATGGAAGTAAAGCCATCGGTCCCTTATTGATTGTGACATGTAAAAGAACCCTGGAAGGTATATGAAAATACCTTTCACGCCAAACCTTAGTAGGCCTTTCGCTCGAGTTCATAGAAATTCTCTTGTGCTGATATAAGCAGTCGATTCAAACAGTGTACGTTAAATACAAAAAATAAAAAGACACGTGTTAACGGTGTGGTTGTTCCAGTTTGTCTTGAAACTAAGTTAGGACCAGATATAATAAACCCGTTAAAATATTAATCAATAAAATTTTAAAATCAAACATTTTGTCTGTGGAAAGAAGTGCACATTTAGTTTTACTCTTGCGCTTGTATAAATTATTAAATATATTTGCCATCTTTTTTATATCTTGAAAAATGCCTCCAGATTGAAATGTACTTGATAAAAGGGTACTGTTATGCAAAATTTAAATCATTGGTGCTTATCCTTGAATCTTTAAAGTTCACAGTAGCACATTAGTGTGCAGTTTTAATAATATATCCAAAACAAATAGAAATTGTGATGGAACATATCTCTCCCAATATGTCCTCATATGACCAATAATAAATAATATCTGGTTTACACACCTCACAGGGAAAAATAGTAGTCTGTCCACCATAGTTTTTTTAAAATCTGAATGATAGTTGGAAAATCAAATGATTAGGTTTCGGGTTTCCAACACTTGCAAAAGATCACTATTTTGTTATAAATTATAAGTCTTTTTAATTATATGTTATATTTTACATTTAAAATAAATTAAAATATTGTCTTTACTTGGAAAAGAGAAAATACTTGTCCTTTTTTATTTATAATAATTTTTTCTATTATACAGTATTTTATCGTATTTCAAAATATTTAAATGAATAAAATATTTTTATCAACTACTTGGGTGCATGACTTGTTTGCGTTATGATTAATCACATGGTTTAGATTCGTCGGTACCGCCATTATGAAGCTATATTTGTTAGCGCCTTTGTGAAAGTGCTGTGAATAATATATGTTTTAAATGGAATAAAACGTTAAATAAGCTTTGTGTCCGACCTCAAATAATTATAAATAATATTGGTTTAAATTACCATATGTTTTCATTACAGCTGTCCAAGTGAAAAATGTCAGCTGTTGACGTAGGGATACGTTAAGGACTATTTCTAGCAACTTTTTGAGCTGTCATCTAAGTAAACTCGGATCGTGAGTGTATTCTATGTTCGTTGATATCTGATCAACGAATGTTCTGCTAAGAGATGATAGCAGGTTACATGTATGCTTGAACTAACTCTGCCTGCCACGACACACCAATGGACTACACTATCCTTTTACATTCCTAATTATATGAATTAATGTGTACTCCAAACTGATACGTGATGGTTATCCACAGGATTAGTCCTGATATATGAATAAATTTCAATTAGGTGAAAAATGACAAATTGAACACGGGGATCAAAATGGAACCTTTGGCACCAAAATATGGCCCTGGATACCAGACGAACTAAGATGGCTCAGTGGTATTGGCATTGGAGCGCAAAGCTAAAGGTCTCAGCTTCGATTCCCGTGTCCAGGCTGTCATTTTTCACTCGAATCAATTTCTAATAGTGACTATAAGGATCCCAACAAACTTAATTGTTAGTTATTTTTCAGTACATATGAATATAACACTTTCTTTATGATAAGATTTCAACAAATCATTGTGATAAGATAACACCCCTAAAATACCTTAACACCCTTAACCTTAGCTTACACGTGTTTAAGGTTAGATTAAGTTTGTCTGGGTTATGTTAAGCTCCATCTACATAGTCCGTATTTGTGAGGTTCTTAGTCCGTAGTCCTTAGTCCACAATAAAATATTGCACTGTACACAGAGTCCAGATCCGTGCGTCAGTAGTCCGTAATCATTTGTATAAAGTTTTTTTTCTCCACGCCTTACTTACTGTTTAGGTTGCGCGCATATATGATAATTACTCTAATGGCGTAGGTATGAATAAGGAAGCATTTTAGAGGTAATCCACTCAAATTTGCATGGAAGGAAAACTATTTAGGAAAAGCCATCCTCAGTAGACCCCAGTGAGATTCGAAATACGATCTCCCCGTCATCAGCAGGCCAGTCTAACACAAGACCATTCAGCCACTGAAACGGGTCCTTATATTTAACTTAGAAACTATATTTAAACAAGTTTAAAAAGTATAAAGTTAAAAAAGTTTTAAAAAAAGAATAAAAACTCTCTTGGTTTGAAGTCAAAGACTGCCCATTGTAAAATACATACACACCAGTAAACAAAATATATAAATAGGTTCTTAACACATTGTCGAACATCATACATACTATATAAATAAGAATTAGTTTTTCAGTAGGTTTATCATTTGAAAGATAATTCTCAACTTATGTTTATGTCCAAAATGAATATTTCAAATACTAGTTCGTTAAAGTTTGGTATCTCGCGAATCATCGACTGTCCTAGCTAAAGTATTGAATTTGTCTTAGCCCGTGGTGTTTCAAGTAGGGTTTGATTAACTTCAGAGTCGATAAACACTGCTCACTTTCACTCCTTTCAACTACCTATCTCCACAATGGTTTAAGACTCACGTGCGAGATGTCGAGGCCGTTCATCTGCGGGCCAGCGCTCATCTGGTAGAACGTGTGACCGAAGATGATCCAACAGATGGAGAGGAACCTCAGCCCATTGAGGCTGGTCATAGTTCCTCCAGCGCTCCGGGTGCTCACTAACTCGCGGCCGTTACTGTACACGGAGAACGCTCTGAGGGCCATCTGGAACTCTAAGCCCACACCTTTCTATCTCAATTTGTGTTCTGAGTCTTACTATCCATCCAGACCATTCATATATTTACACTAACATGTTAGGGGGAAGAAGGCAGAAGTTCAGAGGAAATATACCCGCATCTGCATGAAGAAAGAGTGGTAAAACATTTAAGAAAAAACAGCTCAGCAGACTCGATCGAGATTTTAAACTCAACCCCCTTCTTATCTGCAATACAAACTAGGCGAGACTGACGTATTTATTCACTTGCCTACCAATACGAGAAATCTTCTTTTTAAAATATTTGATCTTCCCCCTGTCGGTAGTGTGTCTGTGTTGTGAGTCAAGTGTTCCGGTTTAGATTCTCGGTCTGGTCGTAAAATGGATCATAAATTAAATTTGAATTTCCCAATAACAATTATAGATTTACCACAGTGATGCTGGATATTGTATCTTAAAATTAAGTTAGTTTGTAGGTAATTTTCGGACATGCACAATTGATTTAGAAATCGCAGGTTAAATTTTATAGCCCTTAATAAAAGTGTTGTTTCGATTAATATAGTATTATTTTCGCTGGTTGCTTGTGATTTATTAACTCATTTGATGAAATAAAATAAGGATGTGTTTAAAAGAAATAAGCCAACACTAGCTTGGAAAAATAATGGAAACTATGTTATCAGAAAAAAAAATGCTTGGTTGATCTCAATTTGACTTGGGAAGTGTGGATTTAAACCCTAATAGGCTACAAAACACTTATTTAAATATTGGTTTCAAATATATCCTCTGGCCAAGTAGGTGTTGGTGTAGCTCCACGTCATTTGTCTCTTGAGTTTGAACTAAATGCATAACATAGCCCATCTTCGGTGGTCTCACAGTCTAAGGCTTCACTCTCGCCAGACACTGGATTGTCGGTGACGGAGAGATTGGAATTCAAATTACGGTCGAGTCTACTCTAGGTATTTTTTCCTAATTTGTTTCCAGCTCTCCCTTCCACGCAAATGAGAGTACATTTCATCTATATTTTACCTTGCTCATTCCTTAAACACTAACCTAAATATGTGGCCGGGCCAGATGAATAGTAAGATGCCGAGAAAGAAAGCAAATGCAATCACAAGTAAATATATTTAATACAGAGGGATTTCTATCAAGTAACTTTCTTATTGTGGGTTGCTGAAATAATTATGCAATAGGATTCTGGTAATAAAAAGCAGAAAATGATGGTTTCAAAATATAATAAAACTTATTTAATATAATATTAGTTATATTCATATTAATTTAGTAAGGAGAATTATAATAATAATTATTCAAAGGAACGCCTAATAAAAGCAGTATATAAAAGAATCTATTTAAAAATGAAAAGATAATAAGATGAAATAAGAGGTAAAAGTTAAAAAGACAGCATGGAAATTAATTTAAAAAACATATTGAGTGTTTAAGACAAGAACCTTTAAAAAATTAAAAATATAGAATAAAGAGTCAGAATATAATATATGGTTGGTTACATCAATATAGAAGAGAAGATGTATTGACCAACAGAATAATAGTAAGAGTAGTAATAATAATACATTTATAACAATCCTATTAAAGAGTATAAATAGAGTAGAAAATAAGAAACAATTAAATGGGGTAAAATACAGGAAACATATTAAAATTAAGACAAAAACAGTACAAATGAAAAATCACATACTATAAGGTTACAGGTTAAAAGATTAATGAATAAAAATAATTAACAATTTAAGGTAAAAATATTGATAAATAAACTGTTAACTTAAGAAGAGTAGAACTGTAATATTGAAAGTGAACAGGGAATATTATGCAGAAAATTAATTTAATAAAGGTTAGAGAAGTTAATTATAAGAGTATAACTTGGAAGAAAAACGAATTATATAGAATAGTGAAATGAATGTTAAATAAAAAGTTGTTGACTATATAAACGTTCCTTAGCTGATATTTAGTTACACTCCTTAAGCCTTGAACGCCAAAAGGCAGGTTGACTTGACTACACGTTTCAACGTACAAACATCATCTTCAGGTCTATAAATTAGGGGTGGATGTTATCCCTGTCACTCCAGAGGTGTAATCCACCCCTAATTTATACACCTGAAGATGACGTTTGTACGTTGAAACATGTAGTTAAGTCAACAGTTTATTTATCAACATTTTTACCTTAAACTGTTAATTATTTTTATTCATTAATATACTTAATATATCTTTCTTTTTATAATGTTTTAATCTTTTAACCTGTAACCTTATAGTATATGATTGTTCATTTGTACTGTTTTTGTCTTAATTTTAATATGTTTCCTGTATTTTACCCCATTTAATTGTTTCTTATTTTCTACTCTATTTACACTATTTAATAGGATTGTTATAAGTTTTTTTTATTTCTAGTCTTACTATTATTATGTCGGTCAATACATCTTCTCTTCTATATTGATGTAACCAACCATATATTATATTCTGACTCTTTATTCTATATTTTTAATTTTTTAAAGGTTCTTGTCTTAAATACTCAATATGTTTTTTAAATTAATTTCCATGCTGTCTTTTTAACTTTTACCTCTTATTTCATCTTATTGTCTTTTCATTTTTAATTAGATCCTTTTGTATACTGCTTTTATTAGGCGTTCCTTTGAATAATTATTATTTAATATATCCATTCACCAAGCCATCTGATATACAGATGTCGTTTTTGATAAATAATATGTATACCTATAAAATCAAACCAATAATATAGTAAAATGTTGTTAATTTTGGCAAGAAACAAAATTTATGTTTCTTTTTTTAGACAAACCTTTCTAAATAAGGCCTCTGGATACGATTCCCGTGTCCAGGTGTCATTTTTCAATTTACGAATATGATAGGGTTTACTATCTGGATGGAGCTACATACTTGGCCTAAAGATCATTTTCACAGCTTCACTTTTAATGTAAAATTAATAAGCGTTAATTATATTAAATTTCTTAAACAGTTCTTTTCACCAGAATCCTACAATACAGAGTGTTTGGAAACTCATAACTCAAACTGCACATATAGCTTGTTTGAACCAAAAGTAAAACAAAGTCCTTATCCATTTACATCTGGAAAACTATGCTGATATTATTAAATTGTTTTCAAAAGTTTCTGTGTACAGTGCCTGGAGATCAAAGCTGTCAAGTATGCGTGTACAACAAGTTGCGTAGGAGCTAGGCGCGTGGCACTGCGCATGTAATAATGGCAAGCACTTTTTGTGATGTAGGACCATTAATGATGACTCTCATAACGTATTCGCATTTCTAGATGGACTGGTGTGTTGTTTACTATTGATTGTGGTATTCTCTGTTGCCGTGTTCCAAGATGTTGAGGTGTGTAGTGCCACGCGCCTATCTCCTAAGCAACCTGTTGTACACGCATGCTTGCACAGCTATTCTCTCCCAGCGCTGTACGCTGAAATTTTGAAAAACAATTTAACTCTATTAGCATAGTTTTCCAAATGTGAGTGTACAGGGAGTATGTATATATTTTGGATTAAACAAGCTATATGTGCAATTTGGGCTTTGAGTTTCCGAAAAACCTGTATATTAATTTTGTAACATATCAAAAATTGATAATACGAGCATGGTGCTTACTACTGGTTGTTTTCTCGGTGGACTCTCTGGTGGACATATATATGTCACAGCTGGTGCCGACAGTCAATAGAACTGCGAAAATAGCCATTGTTACTCTGAAATAAGAGGAGTAAGCTGTCTGAAATATTATATTAGTACCAATACCCACACATATAGTCACGTGGTCAAAAGTATTATGTTTGCAATAGACTAGTTTGCCTGTGACTGATTGATCAAGGTTCGAATACCTTTCAGGTGCATTAAGTTGGTTTTCCACGTGTGATTTAACAATTAGCTAAGATATTCTTTAAATTGAAGACTATAGTATTTAGATGAGGCTACAGTCGTACTTGACAACCTATAATAGCTTGATTATTTAATCCATCCTCTTAAAGAGCTAAGAGTTCAATCCTCAACAGTGACCTTGTTGATATCTGTTTCATAAGCTCATTTTAGAATTAAAAATTATCCCATTATTAAGATAATTGTTTTCCTATCCCTGTATTTAAAGAATATATATANACTGTAGGTGATGTTCAAATCTTAATAATGCACTTTTATTTTCATAGCAGTCATGTTACCTGATTCGGTGGCCACATGTTCTAAGGCGTTACTCTCGCAGTAGACTAGATGGCCAATGATGGTGAGATCAAGGTGCTGAGGCTGTTTTGCTTTTCTCCCTCCACGCAAATCTGGGTACACCTATTCTACTTATAACTTTCCTAATCCCTAATACTATTAGCGTTATTAGTACATAAGCGTATAACCGGAACGGGTAGTAAGACGCGGTGCTTTAAAAAAAATTGTTCATAATCTATAAAGAGGTTTTCACCATATATACAGTCAGATTTAAATAGGAAGGAAATTTTCTGCCAATTTCGAGAGTTACTAAAAAAATTATGTCTCCACGAGTCAAGTCATGTGATCTGAAACTATCACTTTTGATCGAAGATAGCAATATCCTTAAACTAATATTAATAATAGGGTGAAATATTATAAATGTTGACTAGAAAAAAACAGGTTTTTAGCCTTTTTAAATTGATTATCCATCAGAATTCTACAATAATAAATGTCTTAGGGGGAAAATTGAAATCAAAGATTAGGAAGATCATATATAACAATGTTATAGTTTTTTTTACATTCATCAGTATTTTCAGCCTGTGGCTTGGGTCAGTTTTATATTCGAACCATAAATATTCCACTACCGGTTGGCTAGATTTATTCTAGTTTCATATGTCTTGTAATCTAACTTAAGACTATTACAAGCACAACATCCAGTCCCCGGCCGTTAATTCATCACTGTGAAAGGGTAAGTCCACATTTCAACAATGATAAACTTTTCGGTCATACCGGGAATCGAACCAAGGACACTTAGTTCAGTGAAGAGACCAGCTACCAACTGAGCTAAGGTGCCTGATGCTATATTATATACTCAAGTTTAACTATTAACAATCTATTTATAAATATGTGCAAATAATATACTAAACACGTATATTATAACATATTGTAAAGATTAACTTAACCTATGGAATACATATATATCATCGAACACCAAATCATAAAGAAAGTAACTATAGTATGAGTAGTAAAAATAATAATCACAAATACTATATGTAGTACTGATGCACCAGCCCCGTAGAATGTTACGTGTTAGTATTATTTCTATTTCACTTGATTGACTTCAAATTAAATATTCCATTTAAAATAAATGGTACGGAACTCCGCACGGACTGTCTCACTCCAATGTTTGTAAATGAAGATATTTACTCAAAGCTCGTAACATATGTGAAACTAAATAGTATACACTAGCAAACCTGAGCAAAAATTGCGTTATACTTACGTTAAAAGAAAAATTGACTTCCGGATTTAAATTTTATGATTTTCTTTCTAAAGAATTAAAGTCCTCACTATCATAGTTGGACAAAAAAAAGATCGATATTAGGTTCACAAGGGTCAATACTTCGTATTAAAATTTTGACTTCTGGTTAAGATTTTCGAAATTTTATTAGGGGTTGCACATCTTATTTATGGTTATAGCATTTTTATTAAATTCCTCATTTCTAAATTTAGACCAATAAAAAAGGTAAATATTGACTATTGTATCGAAAATGATAGATCTAGATTATTGCTGTATAAACATTTCCCCTAAGAGGATAAAGATAAAAAAACATAAACTTTTTGAGAAACTTATTTATCTACTTACTCTATGGAACTATAGAATTAATGCGTTAAAACTTAAGTAGTATCTCCATACAATCAAAGCTCACAAAATTGTATCAATATATTTGTCAATATCTCCGAAACTATTGGTTTTATAAGGATATATTTCAACTATTTTTTTAAAATTCTAATAGTACTACAATGTTGCAATGATAAGGGTTTAGTATCTTAAATAGTTGCGGAGATAAGGAAATTTCCACTTCTGTAAATTATCCTAAAAGTCATTTTCATAGGAAAATGAAAATAGCCCTTTTGTTTTATAATCTTAATCAACGCGTAGATACGAATTTTAATCAAAATCGTTAGAGCCGATTTTGAGAAAATTAATTTTTTTCTCTTTTCGTCCTTTATTAATCTACTCTTAATTTTAGGGCTAGACACACAGATAGAAGGCATTGTAAAAACCACTTTTTGGGGTTTGGGGGGGGTCATGAAACGTCGACAGCCATCAACATCTCGGGTTAGGTTTTTTTTTTTTTGCGGTCGTAGTAATACTTTACCTTAAGTGCTCGAAAACATATATTTGCGTTTAGATTGAAAATGATTGGTTATATAAGAATATGTTTCAAATAAAATATTTTTATTATAAATAGACCTACATATTGTCAATGATAAGTAATTTTATATCTCAAATAGTTTCGGAGATGTGATAAAAAAAACGAGAATTTACGCATCAGACCGGAACCCTTAAAGTCATTCTGCCAAAAAAATTAGAGTAGCCATTTTGTTTATAACATTTATTAATGCTTAGAAATGAAATTTAATTAATTCGTTAGACCCAATTTTGAGAAAATAGATTATTTCTCTTTTTGTCCTTAAGTATACTACGCTTAATTTTAGGGTTAGAAATCCAATTCCGTAAACTCCTCGGGGTAACTAATGTTATCATTAATATTATTAGCACCGCGTCTTGACTACCCGTTCGGGCTAAACACACGTAAGCTAATGTGTAATGGTAGGGTGATTGTGAGATGAAATAGAGGACCTACAGTTTAACGTGTAATCCGAACCACGGTAGAGGCCTGGCATTCCACACATTCACAAATTGTGATTAGTAAACGTTTTGTTAATGGTGAAGGAAGGGTTTGGTAATCAGATAAATCTGTGCCGGGACCAAGTATTGAACCCCGGACTCCCAGCACAGAAGTCTGACACCTTACCCCTAGACCACCTGGTCTCCTTAAGGCAACCCTTTGGAAACCCTAGATACCAAGTTTTAACCCGATCGGTAAAAGAGTTTAGGCTCTAGTCTGAAGTACAGACAGACAGACAGACAGAAATTCAAAAAGCACTTTTTTGGATTCGGGGGTTCATTAAACGTAGAGATTCATCAAAAGCTCGAGTTCAATTTTTTTGACGATCACAATACTATCTCTACCTGTAAGATAGCGAGAAAATAGAAATGCTAGCCAAAGAAAATATACATGCTTGTTAGCCCATCTAACGACCCACTAACCGGGAAGCTAGATACCTGATTCTGTTCGAACCTAAATAGTATTAAATTGTGTTTTTCTACACTCCTCACTTAACATCGAGATTGGGAACAGTTTAAAACTGTTTTCATTTTAAAACAATTATTTTTAAATTTTGTTACAACTAGTTACAAGGTATATTATTAAAAAGTTAGTATTTTGACAGGTCTACTAAGTGCAAGGGGTTAGGAGAGATGATCTACTTTTGAGTCTCAAATAATAAGTAACACCACGTAGATTATTTTAGCCAACACCTGGGATCAAACATGACCCTGCCAGACAATAAGTTAGGAAACCTACCCCCTCGCTGTGTCCTTATTCAATGACAACTACTAAGAACTTTATCTTACAACCTTTCTTGTCTTGTCTAGTCCTCAGACGGTCTAGACATTACATTCTATTGCGTTCGATGCCGCAACAAAGTTATTAGTCCGAGGTTATCTACCTTTCCCATTCCTGCGTGACGTCAAAAACATTCCAGCCAAGTTTGTCATTGACTCGGAAGTTCTCTTAACCTAGGCTAACAGCATCAAGATTGGGAAGAAATTGTTTGTTGGGTGTTTTTTTTAAATTGTTGATAGCGTTCTATTTTCAACCGTCGCATGCTCTTAAGAGTAAAAGCTTTTGTCTTCAGTTGCGTCCTAAACACTTAATCAATGAAATGACAGAAGACTAATCGCACGCCATGAGTTCTTAGGAAATATGGTGGCACATGGATGTTGAAAGAACTATTATAAATGTGAAATTTAGCGGTTCGTTTCAAATAATGAAATTCATTTTCACATTTAATTCATTTTAAAAATATTTTAAAAACTGCCAAAAGATATAAATGCAATGCGACGTTAAAGCATACAACCCTTCAATTATATTTTATATAACGACTACTTGTTTTTACATAGTTACTACTCTCTTTTACATAACTACTATTGTTTTTTACAAAACAAGATAAATAAAGAGACCAAAGATATATTTTATAGACACTTGATTTCCTGTATTCTATTTCAAATGAACAGCTTTGTTTGTTTTTTATAGTAATTTCTTTATAGTTGATAATAATAATATTACAAAAACTTCAGACGAGACACTTTCTCCTAATTTATTTAAAATAGCAAATAATTTCAATCAATATTAAGTAGCCCACTCAGTTAAATTGTAAATAAGTAGTCTGGGCTCCCATCTCTAAGTTTATTCTATAATAATGTTGGACTAAACCACTTTTGAACAACACAAAAGCGTTAAAATAATTGACTCATATTTTAAAATAATTTTTAATTGCGAATCAGAAATGTTTTTCGAATATCTTTAAGACTCATCTTTATAAAATGCATTTTTGCTTAGAGCGTGTTCCAAGTCAATCCCTTACAGTGTTGGCCAGTTCCACAAGTTGTCTGTGCCACAACACCCAGAAGATCATTATTTCACACGTCAATATAGTGTTTTGCATTAAATAACAAGTGAAGAGTGAATATGGTCATGATACAATCATAGATAGCTTTGAGTTTAGTCAAATAATGATCTCGTTGACAAGTGTTATTATTTTTTATCAATTTGAAATTTAGAGTTGATTGTGACACCCCGAGTCAATATTCAAATATTAAATATTATTGATTATTATCTGTATTTTTGTGTTACTTAATTAACGCCGATGGATTGTTTTGTATGAAGTTAATACGCCAGTTAGTTGGGTATCCTACTGATAATTTTTATTTTGTAGCACTACCCATTCTGGTTATACGCCTATGTACTGATTAAACTTGTGTGTTAGAGATTAAGAAGGTTGATTTTAGAGTAAGTGCACCCACATTTTCTTGGGAAAGCGTAAAAACCATTTAGGTAAAGCCACACTCAGTATAATCGATCAGGATCGAACCCCAATATTTCCGTCTTTGGCAGTATATTCTATTGCAACTTAGACCATGGGGCCAACGAAGTGGGTTACTTATAAGAGAGTTTACAAAAAACAAACAGGTGCTATGAATAAATTAAAATTTTGGATTTATATAGGGGTTGTTTTTGTAGGAAAGGCGGTTCTACCTTGTGGTATGTTAAAATGTAAGACGTGCTTTTTTAACTACCCGGAGTTCAAATCATTAGCTTAGTTAACCGATAGAAATTCCCTTGGATTTTCCCCCAGGTAAGGTTGGAAATCTATTTTGTGGGGATTTTCTTTTCATACATACATACATACATAAACACATACAAACAGACATACATTGTTTATTATTATTATTAGCACCACGTCATACGACCCGTTCGGGCTGTACGCACTTAAGATAATGTGTAATGGTAGGGTGATTGTGAGATGAAATGGAGGACCTACAGTTTAACGTGGAATCCGAACCACGGTAGGAGGCCTGGCATTCCTCACATTCACAAGTTGTGATTAAGACACATCTTGTCAGATGTGAAGGAAGGGTTTGGCAATACTTCACAATCATTCTGCAGTCTCTCTCCTTCTTTTAGTCTTATTTGCTCCTACTTTTATTTACTAGTTTCTTTAAATTCATCTTTTTCTTATTGCTTGTGTCCCACAACCCCTTACGTTTTGTTTCACCCTTGACCCAATCATTAATTTTGTGTTCCCTTATTTCTTTATATTACATCTTCCATCACGTGTTCATCATCCCATGCATATCCTTTTTAGTTTCCTACCACCGCAACTCCACACACATCTTTTACGCACTCAACTTTTCACTATAATATATTAACGGACAGGAAATAGGTTGTTGTGTTATAATTAAGTTAGTTTGTAATTCGTATACTGGTTTGGTAAAAAGTACATTGCGTTTTACTACCCGCTCAGGTTATATGCATTTAATTACGTTGATGAATTATGGATGATGAAAGTAGAACTTAAAGTAAATGTGCCTGTGTTTTTGTTGATAGAGAGTAGTATAGTCCGTGTGCCCGCTGGTGTGGGTAGTACAGTCAGTTAAAACAATAAACGTATTATAGACCTGCTTGTCGTGACACTCACATGAAAGTATAGTCCGCCGTGGTGAAGTCTCGTCTCACGGACCCCAGAGTGAGGCACTTGTAGGACGGCACGCTCACAGTGACGTCCACCCTGCCAGGGACGGCGAGGCCCTTGAAAGCGTCGCTTAGGGCAGCGTTGACCTCTGAGGGCGTGCAGGTGGAGGGCACGCAGTAGCTCCAGTGGTAAGGCACGGTAGTGCGGCTGTGCCAGTTCTTCAGCCCCTGCGCCACGACACATTCATCATTACAATAGAAAGTATCTCTTCTATAACTTTAGCTCTTATTAGTACGTTTAGGTTATTAATGGCTTACCCTATAAGGCAGATATGAGAAGGTCCTTTAGACAAAACGCACCTGAATTAGCTTGGAGAGAGGATGGGAAACCCACCGTAATAAATTACATTTGGAAACCTCTCCACCCTCCTCCCCTTCTTCCATTGCAACCGACTGAGATTCCAGGCTAGATCTCTCCTTAACTGTTAATACGATATGTTTCGAGACTGACACCTTAGCTAACGTGATCGCCAGTGGTGTAATGCATTTTCTTGACACAGAGATAAATATAATTTTTTACATGAACGAATAATTGTGTTGGGCCTTTCAAAGGGGTACCGATACATTACAAGGAAGTGGCAGGGAGTTTGAATACCCGCTTCTCCCTCCTTTTAAAAATATCCCTACACTAATTGTTAGTGTAACGTACTCCTAACCAAAAGGACAGGGTTCAACCATGACAGGACGCACTGTTTGTCTGGATCCCACAGACGAATGTTAATATGTGCGCCGCGTCAGGTCTGTCCGCATATTTACCCTGAAAAGATAGGGAGGAGGAAGGTAGAATTTAGAGGAAATGTATTTACATTTTCGTGGATGGGTTGGAAACCTTTCAGTAAATATACACATCAATAAAACCGGCAGGGACTTGAGGCCTGACCTCCTAGCTACCAGTAAACCAGACGAGACGCTTTAGTTATAGTTCCTACAGGTGCGAGGGAATGTTAGAATCATGACATCCTTCTTATTCTAGTCCCTAAACACCCTCATAGTCCTCCCAAACTAGTATTATTTTGATAGGAAGAAACTTATAGACAATATACACTTTTTTGCAATCAATATTGAAAGCATTTTACTTTATTAGTGGTATTATTTAATAGATAATGATACTATCTATAAAAAGTGGCATCTGTAAATGAAACTACTTGATGTATAAAAATGATTTATTAACTTTTATAGTTATCTAAAAAGTACCTTCCTGCCAGAATCTGTCTGTAACTGTCTGCTTACCGCCGCCGCAGCTATGGCGACGATCAGGTTGCACATGTCCCCTCCAGCAAAGTTGGTGCAGCTGTCCGCCGCCAGAGTGAACTGCACGGAGACGGTGCAGTGCTGACCCAAGAAGTGCACGTCGTCTCCGTCATTCACCGCGACGCTGACGCACTGGTCGTAGTTGCCCATGTTGAGCGTGTTGCCTGTGACTACTCCTGAGGGCAGCTTCGTGGACGAGTCGAACACTGCGATGGAGGATGAGCATTACAATATTGTACATGGAAGGAGATTTAGGAAGGATAGGAACAAATATAGTTTAATTGGGTCTTAGTATTAGTTTGGGCTGTACGCATACATTATCCATAATGATAAAAGGAAGTTTTTGTCTGTGTGTGTGTGTTTGTGTGCGTGCGTGTGATTCCCAGCCAAATCTATGGCACGCAGAGATCTGAAATTTTTAACATAGGTGGACGAAAGGGTGTCTGAACGCAACTTGAAGCCGGATTTTTCAATTTTTAACTAGATTTTTAACTAAGCTATTTTTAACAAATTTTTGAAGAAAATATTTTTAATCGGGTTTAGGATTACGTTTCAGAGATAACGTTTCCATTTGAAATTGGGCACCATGGCTTGTATAATACTTATACCACAGTGGGTTACGGGACACGCCGAGCAAGATTGCTAGTTTACAATAATCTCACCCGGCAGCATCAGGCTGCTTGCTGACCGTGGGTACCGGTCGGTGGCCCACTCACAGTCTCTTATCACGTATACATTTATTTTAAGATCACCTATCACTCCCACTTCACTCCCACCCCAACCCCTCTACCGTCACAAACATTTTTCATTGTTGATTTTTTCATTTGAATTGTATTCTATATCTTATATGCCACATTGTATCTTAGAATGTCCTGGAATTTAATGACAACTTTTTCTCTTCGTTTAGAAATAATAATAATATTTAGCACCGCGTCTTACTAACCGTTCGGGTTATACGCTTTAAGTACTAATTACGTTAATGGATTTAGGAATTGGGAAGGTTGAATTAGAGTAAGCGAACCCGCATTTGCGTGGAGGGAAAGGGAAAACCATTTAGGGAAAACCACCCCCAGTTCACCCGACCGAGATTCGAACCTCGATCTTCCCATCCTCAGCAGTCAAGCTCAACACGCCTAGCGCGTTAGCCAACTACGCCACCGAGGCGGGTTTCATTTAAAAAGTTTGTCATCTATTTCCACCATGCCAATGACAGATATTCAGGAATTGTTAATATCACTGTGTGAAGAAAATTGAATTTTATGTTTGTACTGGAGCAATGTTTTATTTATTTTTGCAAAAAACTGCAAAAACGCCAGCCTTTTCTCGCGTCCCCTTCTATCCCACCTAAGTCGTGCGCTGATATAAACATTGTGTTTTAGGAAAGTGCACGTTAAATCCCTCAAATAAAATAACTTGAAAAAAATTCTTTCAAGTCTCCTTATTTTCTTTAGTTTTACCGTACATTTTGATGAATGCCTAAATGTTTACATAAAATATCTTTTGGAGGTGTTTGAACATCTTTTAATTGAGTTAAGGAAGTTGCCTAGGCCTACCCGTGACGTCACGCAGGTCAAGATAGGATATCCCATGTTAATTAATTTACGGTTAATTCGGTGAGTTTTAAAGATATAACGTTGAAACAGGAACTATAAATTCTTAAATAATTCTAAAAATATTCCTACAGTGTCAAAAAATTATTGTTTTAATCTTTAAGTAATTTTTTGTAAACGTATTTTTCATAAATCCTCTACGATTGAGGTGGGCACAGGTGGCGAATTGGCCATAATAGTGTGGCTGGTTGGAATTTACCAGCTCTCACAGTAAAATAAACTTTTTCCTGACAGCGTATGATGGTTGTAACTTGTAAAAAAAAGGATTGTCAAATTTTGCATTAATTTGTCTTACAGTTTAGATTTGAACATGCTTGATTATTTGCGTCTGGCATTTGTGAGTAATCAAATTGTACATGTCTTGTATAAAATTGTTCTAACAGCGTGGGTTGTTTTGAATGTTCTATTGAGCAATATAATTAATTAAGCTTTAAATGGTGTAGCGAATTTCCCCTCTCATTCGCCACAACTGCGTCTACTATGCGCTATAGCTTGGGCTATTTGGCTTTGTCACAAAAATAGCCTATATGAGTATTCATGCCAGGATTTAGATTAAAAATATCCATGGTAGCAACTGTCTATCTAAAATAGGATATACGAAAAAAGTAAAACTAAAAGGAAAGTTGAGTTTTCAAAGCACAAATATTAAGGTGGCTGTAAGCCCGTCAGAGGAAGAGGTAAAGGGTTATCAGCACATAGACAAGAGCCCTCTCAGGGTGAACTTTTCATTTTCTTCCCTCTCTTTCTATTTTGTACATTAGTGTCTAAGTGTAATAGTGCTTAGACTGCTAAGGTGCGTCAAGTTAAGATGAAACCCACTTCTCAAAATCGCTTCGAAATCTCCAAGTAGGCAACGTCGTTAAAGGAATATGCACGAAAATTGTATCATTGGGAAAATTGAAATCTTTCCTTTCACAGGGATGAATTACAGTAGGTTGATATTGATTTTAGTTATAGAATTAAGGTAGTTTGTAAGTTGTGTGGTGTAATCAGCCAGTTAGAAAGTGCATGTGAAATAGGTCTACACATAATTAAAAAAACATAGCTTGAAGAAACCCGTTTTAACGAGTTGTTCATTTTATTGTTATTTTTGATTAGTAGGCTACGCCTTATATTTACGACTTGTACTATTTGATACATTTTATTATTAGTAAGAGAGGAAATGGGAAAATCTCCTCCAGTGTATTTACTCAGGATCCGAACCCTGATCTTCTTGTACTAAACTCAAATCGAGTCAAACGCCTTAGCGACCACTTGGCCACAGCTTTATTGTGTATGAGGAAACAGGATAATAAAGGTTGTGTCTAAGCAAATACACCCTCATTAATCTGAACACTGCTACTTTGTGAAAAATAAATAGCTACTTCGGTTGAGTATAAATAATTATTTATTATTAGTCTCGGGAATCTTAGTCAAAACGCTATCGACTCTACCAACCTAGCGAGTCTCTATAAATTGATTATGAAATGATATTATAAAATATATAGAATCGTTTAAATATTGATTCACCAAAAATACCACCTTTACCACTAACTTCCATTATCGACCAACTATTTGTACACCAAAGTTTTATGTGACGTCACAGCTATTGATAAAATCATAGCAGATTAATAAGATGTTTAGCTTGTGTTACTTTAAGACTTTTTATTGGGTCAAGTGAGAAGTTTATCTTTAAGTGCCAATGTTACGACGTAGATAAACGCAGATCAAATATGTCATAACTACTGTATCTAACAACATCATAGAAATAAATTATACGGAAAGACAAACCGATAGCCATATTTACTATAAAGAACGAGACCCTTGTATAATAATTTTCTTTGGTTCTTTTTTAGCATCACATCTTACTACCAATTTGGGTTGTACATTTATGTGCTAATTACCCTAATGATCTAGGGATTAGTAAGGTTATATTTAGTGGAAATGTAACCACATTTGCGTGGAGGAAGATTGTAAAACCATTTTGGAAAAAATTCAGTACACCTGACCAAGATTTTAACCTCAATCTCCCCGTCATTGGCAATCTAGTCTACTGCGAGAGTAACACCTGAGACCATGCGGCCACTGAGGTGTGAGTGCTTCTTACTAGTGACTGCTATGGCTCACTTTATTTTAGGGTGTGACCGCTTGGCAGCGCTGAAAGCATCTGGAGAGCCCCATCATCTGTATTATATCCCGTTGACCAAAATAGGAACATCGACAACATCACCAATGTATGTAAACACAATAATAAATAATGTAGCACGTAAATAGGGAGTCTATCGAAATATTAACCAAGGGATAACGTCATAGTAGCAAGATAAACTACCAACACTTAAAGATAAATATTACAAGTAGGCCTAACCTTCCAATTATCCGCTTAACTGACTCATGAGGTCAGAATAAAATTGCTGCTATAGTAATATTATATTTAGTTAATATTAATATTAACCTCTTTTTTATTAATTAATCGCGTTCAATCATATACGGAAATCTTTGATAGACCCAAAGTCATATTATTTATCTATATGTCCGTACAGAACATTTAATAATAAATATGTAGGTCATTATATTCCAAATTGTTCTTACAAAGTTCAAAGAACAATTTTATTCAAAGCTTCAAATAACTCAAAGCATATATTGTGAATTGTAATTTTACTAAAAATATGTATATATAATTTTAATATATATATATATGTATAATTTATATATATATAACTACACAAATGAGCTACACATTAATAATTTTATATTTATCTAACATTTTTCCAAAAGTCAAATAAATAGTTTATTGTTATATGTAACATGGACGGATTATAAACTAAATTTTATTCAAAATAATACATGTATAGCATTTTGAGCTCCAAGCAATTATTTAGCATATAAAAATATACTGTAAAAGCTTAGATAAATACTAGTCACAGGTATTTTAATACATCAGATTAAACAATGATATATTTTTAAATTGAGATTTACTCACCATAGTCTTTTCAAATATTACTAGTAACATCTTAGATGCCCTGTAAAATAATTCTAATAGACAATAGTTTAGACAATATTGTGCTAAAATCCCCTTGACTCATAAAATAATAATGTTTTAATTGGTTATTCATTGAAAACTAATTCTAACAATCATCTTACCCCCTTCCGTGGTCAAATAATTTAAGGTGTAACTCTCGTAATAGGCTGTACTGCTGTTGACAGGATATGAGATTTCGAATCCCGGTACTTAGGGTGGATTTCCTTAATGGTTTTTAACAACCCCTCCACGCATATACTGGTAAATTTCCTCTAAATTCTAAATTATTAATCACTATTTCATTTGCGTAAATACTGCAAGTGTATAATTTTAACTGGTACTAAGACACAGCAAAAAAATAACAAAAGAGTCATCCTGCCAGCTTCGGTAGTCGAATGGTTGGAAGCGTCATTCTCGAAATCGACCGGTCTTCCGTTAACTTAATAATAATAATAATACTTAGCACCGCGTCTTACTACCCATTCGGGTTATACACTTGAGTGCTAACTACGCTAATGAGTGAGGAAATGGAAATGTTGAATATAGAGGAAGTGAACCCGCATTTGCGTGCAGGGAGAGTGGAAAACACCCCAGTTCACCCGAGCGAGATTCAAACCTCGATATCTCCGTCCTCATCATTCTAGCTCAACATTAAACTAGTGTGTTAACTAATCACGCCACCAATGTGGGTATTCCGATAAAGGGGATATAAGATTTTGAGTCCCGGTCAGATGCAGTTATTTTTCCTAAATGTTTATTATTTTTTAGCACCGCGTCTTACTACCCGTTCGGTTTATACACTTTTGAGTACTAATTACGCTAATGGATTAGGAATTGGGAAGGTTGATTAGAGGAAGTGAACCCACACTTGCGTGGAGGGAGAGTGGAAAACCATTTAGGAACCCCCCAGTTCACCCGACCGAGATTCGAACCTCAGTCTCCCCGTCCTCAGCAGTCGAGCTCAACACGACTAGCGCGTTAGCCAACTACGCCACCGAGGCGGGTTTTCCTAAATGATTTATCACTCTATTTACATGCAAATGCGGGCACATTATCTATTAATTCTATCCTCCTTATTCCTACCACACTAGAGCAGTTAATTTGTATGTGTATAATCCGAACGCGTAGTGAGGCACGCTGAAAGACAACTTGAAAACCCATTTTAAAACTTCAACTTGTCAAAATAAATCAAGCAGCTTACTGTTGATCGCCCAGTCTGTGTAGTTGGCCAGATTGTTGAGGTAGTGATGGATGTGATTGCTGCACTGGTCAGATATTTGATCACTGGGTGACACCAGTGCGAACGGCTGTACGAGCACTGCTTGAAGAGTATCCGCAGTTGGTTTAGTGTATGTGGAGGTCGCCAGAACCGAATCCAGCTCCTTGGGAATATAGCTTAGCGTAGAGACGAACTGCGCGGTTAGTGATAACACGATCGTTGTAAACATACCCATTGCAAAGGTGTTCATGTTGTTGTTTTTGAAAAAAACTGTATTGGAGAGAGAAATGGTTTTCATATCTCTAACAACAGTTTAAATGTACACCTTAGTTTAATATTTTTGCCTCCGTTGACTTTGATTGGACAAAAATGGTTCATTAAATAATATCGGTAAATGCCAAACTAGTTTATTGGCATAACAAACTTCTGACAAAACATTAGTATGGTAATTGACTTTTAATAAATTAATTTGATGTATATTTGATTTATCAATTTTATATTAGTTACCATTAATTTATTGAATGATTAGCTATCTTTAATTTAGCTAATTATTAATTTTAATAAAACTACCAGATTCCCAAAAAAACTGTTTAGTACAAAAATAGGCGAAAAAAACATTAATTTTACAAATAGTCAGTTAATTGCTTTCATCGCCAATAACCTTGGAAAAAAAGCCAATCCAATTAATTTAGTTCTGCGAGAGTCTTAAAATTGTCGAGATACATTACTGATAACTTAAACCATTATATTAATAAAGGCTTTATAGAGCAACTTTTAAAAACCATAAACTTAATACAAAATAAACCCCACGTATTGAACAACGAAACTCTCTCTACTCTCTTGCGGAAGAACACTAAGTAACCGTGGGTGCAAGCTTGAAATGCAATATTTACATGAATTCGTAGAAAGTAGTCCCTTGATAGCCGTTGACGTCGAGCTCATGAGAACACTTCAAGAAGTTCTACAATACAATTCATACGTGCTCAAAATACGTCGATTAAAAGTTTAAAAATCCCCCATAAATTATCTAATAGTTCAAGTTCGACACCCAGTCACTGTCACGACGATAGTAAATCCAGTCCCCATAAGATGCTACCTGTATCGTAACTCAAACGATTATGTCGGTTAGTACTTCTTCGGAGTATCTTATATAGCACTTTGTGATACCTGACCCTCAAACCCTAATGGCTCTAAATAAAAAATCAAATATAAAAACAACAACACAAGAATGACACTTAAAGATGACCATATACGTTATCTCATGCAAATTTTTCTTAGGTAATAACAACAGATGAGTTATTACATCGAGTTCATTGTATCTTGTGAGAAGTAGGGCTAGTTTTAAACACAGGTAGGTGATTACCTTGAACCTAACAGAAGTATAAGTGTATGTGAGGTGAAGAGTAGGAGGGGGTGATCATAGACTTTCAATCTCGTGCTTCCCCCTCTCCTTTATCTTGATACTTTCCCTCTATTTCAATCATTTACTCCCCACTCTCGCCATGCCAAGGTGAGCGATTATGAAGAGTTTTATCTGCCGCAAATCATAATTGTAATATTAGGAATTACTTGAGTGGATTATCTNTTTGGGCTTTTTTTTTTTTTTTTTACAAAGTTCAATGTTCCTTACTGCAAATAACTGTCACCGGACTCGACCGTGGACATGATCGTTATCATCATTGTGCTTCAGACAGTAAGCGATTATCTCATAGATACTTTGGTTCGAATACTGGTAGGGTCCTCACGAGGTAATAAATCAAGCCGGTTTTTATTGATTTGGAATTGAGAAGAATGTTCCCAAGCGCTGTTAACCCACCTTCGCCCTAAACGTGTGTAGAAAAACAATTGAAAACATAGGTGGGCACAAGAACTAAACGACAAGCTCATTTTGTCTGGCTTGCTGGTAATGGGAGGTCAAGGTTTGAATCCTGACCATATTTACTTTTTTTTAAATTTGTACTACACTGCAAAAATAAGAGTATATTTACTCTAAAATCGACCTTCCCCATCCCTAACCTACTAGCTTAGTTAAAGGCGGCTAGCCCGGTTTGGTAGTAAGACACGGTGGAAGGAAAATATATAGCTTTTTAATTGGATGCTAGAATAGCGCTAAGACACTGTAAACTCCCTTTGAATCTCATGTATTATTTTGTTTTTTAGGGGTGTGTCTAACCACTTGTTAAGGCTATACGCATTAGTACTAACTACTCTAATGAGTTAGGTACAATTATGGTTGAATTTAAAGTAATTGTAACCTCATTACCCGCCTCGGTGGCGTAGTTGGCTAACGCGCTTGTCGTGTTGAGCTCGACTGCTGAGGACGGGAAGATCGAGGTTCGGATCTCGGTCGGGTGAACTGGGGGTGGTTTTTCCTAAATGGTTTTCCACTCTCCCTCCACGCAAATGCGGGTTCAACTTCCTCTAATTCAACCTTCCTAATTCTTAATCCATTAGCGTAATTAGTACTTAAAGCGTATAAACCGAATGGGTAGTAAGACGCGGTGCTAAATATTATTATTATAATACCCTCATTTACGTGGAGGGAGAGTGGGAAACCATTTTGGGAAAACCACCCTCAGGACACGCGACCGGGATTTAAACCCCGATCTCCTTGTCATCGGTGGTCTAGACCAACATGAGAGTGACGCCTTAGACCATGCGGCTACTGAAACAGATAAGCTCATGTTCAACTCCCGGCTGGAAATGTTAAGTGCGGCAAGGTGGATTAAGAAATTGTTTAGAAGCAACGAGATAAGAGATATCAAACGCTAATATAAACATAATAATATATTAATATCAAAGCTTTTGAGTAGATCTACCCAGTTAAATATTAATTTCACCAATTTTGAAGAATATATATGCTATAGTGGACGGTGGTGGATTGGAAAATTTTATGTAAGAGAATGCTGGATTGCCACCGTCGATTAAATTAGAAGGTACCAGCCTCGGTGGCGTAGTTGGCTAACGCGCTAGTCGTGTTGAGCTCAACTTCTGAAGACGGGGAGATCGAGGCTCGAATCTCGGTCGGGTGAACTGTGGCGGGGGGGGG
>CABFVZ010000733.1:201177-225822 GCA_902151445.1 Timema monikensis
GGGGGGGTGAGGCTACGAGGGCTAGTTGTGAATGGGGAGGAGGCAGAGGCTGGAAAGAATGAGAGGGTATGAGGGTAGCTAGAAAGGGTGAGAATGCAAAATCACGCAACTTTTAAAAAACATGTTATAAGATAAGGTTTTTCATCCTCTCAAGGCTGAAAAAAATAGAAAAATAGATTTTTTTAAATTTCTAGTTGCTCTCTAATAATATTAGGATTTTTCAAATTTCAATATTTTTAAAACAACGTGATAAATTGACATCATGAAGTTTAGTTGTTCTTTTACATACTAACCATAGAGGGAAGGGATGGAATGGGTGACCATAATATAACTGTGCTGGTGCTGGCACTTAAGAGACGATAACAAAATATATAAAATAATGCTACATTAATCCCCAATGTTACCGGTTTTGATCGAATACCTGTCTTTCATGTCCTAGCAAGTGGGATAATGGCCGCCCACCTATCTTTGTTTGAATTAACTTTAGGCCTATTAATAGACCGGTTACTTCTCGTCTGACCTTGTTGTTGCCGTCAAAATAAGGACGCGGCTAGACGTCAAAGTACACCGTCAAACTGTGATTAATGACCTGGTCGAGGTACACGACCTTTATAAGTTCCGAGCATTGTTTTCCCTTCTACTGTGATATAACAGAAGAATTGTCTTATCCTGGGAGGATATACAATTTAGAGGAAACTTCCTGTGTTTTTCAAGGTATCGCTGACATCCTATGCTACTGTGCTATAACAGAAGAATTGTCTTATCCTGGGAGGATATATAATTTAAAGGAAACGTCCTGTTCCTTACAAGGTATAAAATAAACCAAAAGTGATAAATAAAATATCTTTGGTTTAGTTACAATACTTTAGTTGATATATTGAAAAGCTACCTATGTGATTATGGGTCCTAGGTTTGATTTTCAACTAGGGCTTAATATCAGGTCGGTTTTATTCCACCAAATCAGCAGTGTTGGCTGAACTCTAGTGGCTTTTACTTGTGTGCTAACCTCTGACTAGAAAGTCTGCGATTTATTTATCTTAGTGTTCATATGTACCGGGATATTTTTACACGTCGATAGTTTTGATAAAGTTGTACCCTTCTCTCTTCAGCTGAATACTGGTATTGATAAAAACAAGATACCACAAAAATTTTAATTTTTCATCACCCATAGAATAAAAAGAATTAAAAGAAAAATTCAAATCATTAAATAACAAAATTAATTAATTTTGTATTGTATAACTAACTGTCAACTCAGTTTAAAAGAAAAACAAGAAAAAACTAAACATATCTAACTATTTTAAGCATCTTATTCCAAGAATTAAATCCCTAGAACAAGAATGAGATAAAAATGTAGCACAACCTTCAACCAAATTAAAAGTATCAAAACATAATGAGATTCAAAGGTATTTGAAATACTTACACAACGAATATCTTGACAATACTTAATAATGTGAATATAGGAACAAGAAATAATTTTAAATAGCCACCCTTAATATTAAATATTAATAATTATTAATAATTAAATATTTTAAATCAGTGATAATAAATATTAACACAAGAACGTATTGAAATATTGTTAGTCAAATATAAACAATATGTTCTTTATTGCTTGTCTTAGTATTGGTAGTTCCTCTCCATGATGTATCCTCCAATGCAACTGTGAGAAATACTAAGATATCGGTCAGTGATACTCGATTTATCTCGGCTGTAGTAGATCTCCCGATGACACATACTTCTTCAAATTTACTTAAAGTACATTCACAGTGTTTTCAACCTTTTCTTTCAAATACATTGAAAAATAAACTTGTCGAATTGTCATAGGAATAACCTTAGGTGACAATTCAAAAAGCTAATATGTACTTTCATGCATTCATACACAAAGATACGGGCTATTTAACTATCAATTTTGACTGACAGTGTAGATTTAGAAAATTGTCAAGGCTGGTTCACACTGAAAGCTAGGCTAAGCCAAGATTGGCTTTACTAACGGCTTAGAAAAATAGCGGACCATACATTTAAATGTATTGGTTCACACAGAAAGCAAAGCTAAGATAAGATATGCCTTGCTACGCCGCACTATATTTTTCCGATCGCTGGTCGGGCAATCTTTCAATCTCCCATCTTGAACCATATTATTACGTTGCGTATGCGCATAACACAGGTAGGTAGGGCTACACGTTGAACAGACGCAGTGCTGGATTGTTGAAAATAACCAAAGAAGTGACGGAGTCTTGTTTTCAGTTTGTTTAACGTATATTTAAGTAATAATCTATTTAGGTTTTATATTTAATTAAGTTTTTATATAAAAATGGAAGCGTTAATTGAACAAGTCAAACCTCCACCTCTTACATTTTCTTCATCTTCCAAAACAACTGCTAACAGCTGCATCTTCTCTTCTTCAGTACTATCATCTGAACTCATACAAGACATTCTGGAGAACGCTATAACTAACTTCACTGGAGCCGACCAGAAAGAAACGACAGTGAATTCAGGAGTGAAAAGAGGGACCATAGCTTAGCTAAGCAATGAGTGAGAAACCAAACTGACAAAACCTTAGCACAGCATAGTATAGCTTATCTTAGCGCTCTGTTGAATCGGTCTTAAGAGCTAAGACTAATATAGGGACATTTTGGCAATGCTGGCAACGCTACATTAATTTGATACATATCTGTTTTGTCAATAATAATATATTTGTATACCGATAAGTCTATCAGCATATTAGATTTGAGACTCAGCTCTAAAATTAGAGGGCCCAAATACACGAAAATAAAATATAATCTAATTTTATTTTTTAAAAAAAGGTAAATAAACAAATAGGAGTGAGCAGTGTGAGTTACTGTTTTGACAAACGCTGGGTACATAATACGTCCCCAGTGCACGCAACTCAATCCTAGATGCGGAAAAAACTACGGTCCCCCTTCAGACATTTATAAATATTATATAGACAGGTTAAAGTTGAAACTAAAAAAAAGGTGCATGGATAGTGGAATTTCCTAAACCTAGGGATAACATGGCTTAAATATAATATTAAAAGATTGCAAGTCATAAATAGCAAGTTTATTAAATGTAAGTCAATTTTTTAACAACATGCATATATTTAGAATAAATTTAAACTTGTTATGCATAGATACAACAAACAGCAATGACCTTCGTTTGGAATTCGTAAGGATCGCGAATCATTACATTAAGACCGTTCAAATGGATCGGGTAAATAACTATCTTCAATAATAACAAATAGTAAGGAAAATATCTAAATTATCCTCTATCATAGCTCACAATTTCCACAGAGTTATATATTACTCTTAAAACTCAAAGGTTTAATCACGGCGACAAAAAAAAAACAATCCATACATTTAATCAAATCTTAATTAGCCGTAAAGAGCCTAAGTCCTAAATTATATAGCGGACTATCATATCGAATATGAGCAACTATAAACATCGATATTTCCGAAAAGAAAATATTTCATACAAATTTAAATGTTTTCATTTAAATACCATATGAATGTTACACAAAACAAAGTTAATTCAATGTCTATGAATACAAAGCATAATGCATAACATTACTAAATTTGAATATTTCTATATAATATTATTAATGAACTCTCTCAAGTAAATCATTACCAAATTAAATGTGAAATACAATTCACAAGTTAAGTAGTTCAAAGTTAACTCAATCTCCTATAAAACTAAGAATAATACTGGACTTTACTAATTTATAAAAATAAATGGCCGAAAGAGAATTTTGAATAATTACAAATGTAACATTACGCCGAAAAGTGAATTCCTCCTTACATTTTAAATAAGTCCTTGAAGCCTCAGCTTCGTCTTATTACTTCCAAGTCAAGTCCAAGAGTGCAGTCTTTTTTCATGGACGGTCTTTTATATGATGCACAAAACTCGTTGAACAGGTGATTAGGGATCAAAAGGGTGGGGATCAAAGAGTTTAACACAAAAGGCGTGTGGGGCGTGCATGACAACGAGAACGTCTATTTTATTCTCGAAACGACTGGGCGGCACTGGTTCCTTCTAAACTGGCATCTCTTCTCTTCTCATGGTCGTTGGGTTGGCTTTGAGCATGGCGGCGGTCTCTAGCGGGCGAAGTTTAACTCTCGGCTCGGAGCTGGCAGTTGTTCGCGGGGTGATAATGTGGCCGGACGTGTTGTTATTAGTTCGTACATGGCCTGGACGGTGAGATTGGGTAAGTGTAGTGTTGTTGACTTGCCCATTTTTATTTGACTTGTAGCTAAAATTGCTACAGATTATCCTGACAGACTAGGGGCGGTATGCAAGTAAGTTAGTGAATGCTTAGTGGACCGATAATGCGATCCCGAGCACACTATCGCTCGACCATTGAACCTATGATGACGCAAGCACGATAGTGTCCACAAAGAATCCACTTGGTCAAGTTATTGCATACGGCCCTAGAGCTTAATCCTGCTTACCCACGCATAATCTATTTCGACACTATGGTTTTACACTTTCCCGTGAGGTAAATACATACTTTCTTTCTTTTCTTTTCTTTTCTCATTTGCTTTAAAATCAAATATTTTTACAAACTCATTTATACACTTTAACGCGTATATACCATTATGGAAAGGTATATATTATTTAACTAGTAGGGGATTCAATCTCACTAGCACGGTACCACCCACTTAAATTTATTATTAAAAAAACTCGCAACAGTTTTTATATAAAGAGCTGTTATAAATAAATAAATGTATTATTGATGTGTATGAGAAAGATTGCTCTCAAACCTGTGAAACTTGAAAAACTTAATTCAAACCAAGTACAAACCCATTTCACATTGTCATGTAGTGTTACGGAAATGCCACATTACGAAAGTGCCCCAAGCTGTGGCGACACATTGTAACATCTAGCACCGTGGGGGTTATTGAGTATGTCATATGTTATATTTGAATCATGCCACCACATTTGGGATACACGTTAGTAACCTCACGTTTGTGACGTCACAGTTTTGGTGTTGGGTTATATACCTACTAATCATATAATTGAAATCATCTCTGAAAATATCAATAATACCTTCATTTAATTTAAAACACATTAATAAATCCCTCAGCTATACGTGATTAATACAACAATCATGCTATTCAATATCACACAGGAAAGAATTTCCCGACGTGAGTTGACCATATAACATTATGAAGTCTCTTCCGCGACATGGAGTAATTATATCAAATTAAAATCAAACTGAAATGCCTACCTGCCTCTACCTTCAAGAGATCTCCCCAGAGATTGGGGGCTAGGTTTCGTCCTTGAAGATGTACCTCGGATAAATATTCCGTTGTTCCCAACCTTCCAGAATATTCGATACGCATCCCACTGTTCTCTTCCCTCCTTCCTTCAGAAGAAGACCCCAGCTTGTCTGGGTAAGAAAAGTACAGTAGTGTGTTGCAATATTCGAAATCTCTTAGAATCAGAAATAAGAGTAAAATATTATTTAATTTGGAGAATTATAATGTATTATATGTGAATTTAAGGTGCAAATAAAATATATTTCTTCTTCTTTATATCAGCTTCCTTCGTGACTGCTCGTTCGCAAAAGAGTCAACCCTATCATCAAAGTTTATAAGTCTCGTGATCTCTGATCCCATTGTAAGAACCAGTTGAGGTGGTCGGAAGACATCGTGGACCGGAGGTAATTTTTACTCGTCGCATCACTGAAAAATATTTCTATGATGAACAGTTTGATGCAGTTCTGCATAAGAAGATATTAAGTGCGATGTCAACGTAAGGCTATACTTCTTGCATGACTTTACAGTTAATCATTTGACAGAGCTGTAGAATTGTGCTTGGGTGTTTATATAAACTTTACAGAAATCCAAAAAGATTAAGACACTCATTTGAAATGATTCTGAACCTGGAAAGTTTTCTTTAGACCCATTACTCAACCTATCAGTGTTTTTAACCATTACTTCACGATCCATCGCAGCTCCTTTGGTAGGAAAAAACCCCTCAAGCTCTACATCAAATACGTTTTTTCGGTGTTGCAACTGTGCAAAAATTCTGTAAACTATGATGAAATAGGTATTGCTTTTAAAGTTACTCTACCCACTGAATTCTTTTCCACAATCCCGTGTTTCATCAAGTGGGTGTGTTCTTTTATTCTTTCTTTCCCCTTATAGCTTCATACTCTATGATATTTGACTTTACAATATCAGCATTTTCATATAAGTATGTTAAAATGTTCCCTAATACTCTGGACATAGTTTGTCAGTGAATCATAGTTTTGCGACAGATGAAAGATCAACGTCAGCTGCTTGGAGATTATTAGTAAACTCTGATTTTGGTAGAAAGAACAGTAGCTGGTAGTTACTAAAGTTATTAAAACCATTTTAATATATTCATACATCAAGTCATGTTATCTGCGGTGGTCACTTTTTGTAGATGTTATCAATTCCTATAAATTAACACAAATATTAGTGTAAAATATCAATGTGGCCACAAATAAATATGTTTGAATGTTTTAAACTGTTCTCCCAACCAAAATCAAGGTCTTATAATTATAATAATAATAATAATAATAATAATAATAATAATAGTAAAACCTAATTTATTTTTTTATATTTCTTTCTCAGGCTACACTGGTTGAATAAAGCTTGCCCCCTTATCAATAACCTTGTTATAATACATGGAGTAGTTGGTCCACGTTAACTTCAGTGTTTTTTGTAAGATCAAATGTTACTTAAAAGTTGTTCCGTATGCTTCAGCCTAAGTTTTAAAATTTTGTGAATTTACGTTTAATTTGAAAACGAAAAAGACATTAAGGAAGCTTTGGATTCATTCATATAGAATATGTTATATTCTACACGGATGAAACCAGAGCTATTTTTTTTACCACGAGAAAAGGGCGAAGTCACAGTTAGCGAACAATAAAATGTGCTCATCCAGCGCTCTCTATTTATATGCAACGTGCTTTGCATTGATGTAGAGAGAGTAGGCGAGTTCTAAGGGGCTTACAGTATTTTTATAGATTGTAGTATGGAAGATTAGGGGAAATATTCTAGATTCAAGGATATGATAAAATATCAAGTTTAATTTTTTTTAATAAACATAATTTTATATTTTTCATATTTTAAATTTGAATATATTTTGGAACACCTATTCCGTTTATTGATAGCTTAGCCCAACATGACTATAGAAAACACTTAACAATCAAACCCCAGATCATTAATTTACCACTTAACAGAGTGTGTTTATAGCTAAACATTTTAACATGTATTTACTATTATTATCATTTCCTATCGCAAATTAAGAATTAATACTGTAAAGCAAACCTCTGATGTTGAATATGTTTTCTAAGGTTAATATTCGAGTTCGAAATTCGTAAGTAAAATTAAAATTAAAATTCGTAAAATAGTAGAAAATGTTTAAATAAATCATACAATTAATTGAAAAAACACTAAATAAATTAGTGATGAGCTATTATCTTTCCAATTTTACACATTCAAAAAAATTAATTACAGTAAAAATTCCTTGTTCAATGGCAGAAGTTAATTTTTGCTTTCTGCAAGCCATATTGTGTTTGTCCTTGTTCTTATTTCGGTATAGAAGGATTCTGGTAGAAGGGAACGTTTTGAAAATACAAATACATTGATTGGGGTCAACATTATTTCATATAACTTTCCTTTATTAATAGTATAATCTATATAATTAAAGGAAAATCCCATTCACTGACTCGATCACTTATCACCATATTTACCCAACTACTGGGCCTGGAAACTTAAAATTTGTGTGAAGGTACCTTTCAGGCTCTAGGAAAGAGACAAGACAGCGTTTTGCGAAATTTGACTTCCAGGTCCAGCAGGAGGTAATTATTTTTAAAATTCACTTAAGTATCTTTTGAACTAGAGGACACAAAGCCTTTAAATTTAAAATGAAGGTCCCTTTCTAAATTGGGGGAGACATTGTTGAGGATTTTTCAATTTTAATCTCCCAAGGGGCAGAAAAAGGTGAAAATCTCATGTCCTCCAATTTCAATGAAATTTGATATCTGTGAGTTTTTCGGGTCGTAGAATACGAGTATGACATTAATTTGTGTTCGGCACCTACACGATGAGTCCCGAGGAGTGGACGCGGGGGGGGGGNATTTAAATCGAACTTTATTATACATACTTCCACGTATTAAATATTAATTATAACGAAATTATTAATAATAAAGGTCCGCGGGCCTAGAAACAAAAAGGTAAGTTTAATACACTTTACCGTTAGGTACCACTGGCTTATCACCCAACTATTGCTTTTATCAGTTTTTGAAATAGAAGGTGAGAAGAAGTTTACATAACAAGATAGTATTTCATGTGAATATGGTAATTTAACGAGCACAGGTCGAAGATAAACATTTAAATATACAAATAGGCGGTTCACTTACATCACTTAAAGATTAGAGTTAACGTAGGTGTCTGCCCTCTTAGAGTTAATTAATACATCACCCAATAAGTTAAGTGCAGAATTCTAGCACTATACATTCAGCAAATAACTGATGTTAACGTTATATAGTGGACAAGATTACATTGCAAAATTAAACTGCTAAACTTCTTAAAGAGGAACTCAGCTCTTTCTAAAATGAAAGGCATCATAAACAGAATAACAGAATATGATATAGAATTAGTGATGAACTAGAACAGTTACAACATCACAAGTTCTGACCTTCATGGGAAGCACAGCTATAAAAGTTATCGTTAACGAGACCTGAAGTTTTATAATAATACTAATGAGAATAAAATAAACCAAGCTCATATTTAAGGAGGTTTGGTTGCAACCATGTAAGTTACGTACATAACTTGAGCAGTGGCGTAACTTATACCCCCGCAGTCCCCGCAGTGCGTGGGCCCAATGGGCTGAGGAGCCCATATATTGGACATAGCTGCCAGTTGAATAAAAATCGGATTTAAAAGTATGCAGTTAATAAACAGTTTTTTTACAGTGCTTACATAACAATTATTACTAACAGCAACAGATGAGAAAGTGACTGATAAATCATTCATATTGGTCAAGGAGTATGAGGAAGATTTAATCTAAGAGGTACACAGTTTTAGAGTTGCTTTGAAAAGTGAAATTGAAAATAAATCATAAATAAATACTCTTATTTGAACTCACACAGTTATAGTATTATTATTATTATTATTATTATTATTATTATTATTATCATCACCGCGTTTTACTACCCGTTCGGGTTATACGCACTTACGCTAATGTGTAATGGTAGGGTGATTGTGAGATGAAATGGAGGACCTACAGTTTAACGTGGGATCCGAACCACGGTGGAGGCCTGGCATTCCCCACATTCACAAGTTGTGATTAATACACTTCTTGTCAGAGGTGAAGGAAGGGTTTGGCAATCAGATAAATCTGTGCTGGGACCGAGTATTGAACCCCGGACTCCCAGCACAGAAGTCTGACACCTTACCCCTAGAACGCCAGGTCACCCAGTTATATTATTATTATTATTGGTTGATGATTGTCTTTACTTCCTTTTATTAATGCAGCTATTATTAATACTACTTTTATTTTCTTGTAGTAATTAACTATTTATTTGTATGTATCAATACTTAGTTATGATTGCTAATTTTGTTTTATTATATAATTATGGTTTTATGTCTGGTACTTACTTTTCCACGCTGGCTTGTTATAGGTCTTGTAACTTTTGGCCAGCATTATATTAAAAGAGATTGAAATTATCAACACTACTATAAATAGCATTATTACTGATAGTTTTTCCCGTATCGTTGGTCACAAGGTCTAACACGTTACTCTCGTGTTAGAGTGTATGGATGGTATTAGGGACCAGGTGATCGGGGTTCTAATTCCAGTCAAACATATTGAGGATTTTATTTTTCTTAAAGAGTTTTCCACTCACCCTCCACCAAAATGAGGGTATACGTCCTCTAAATTACACCTTTTTGATCCTTACCCAATTAATGCAATTAAATGCAGATAGTTTGCATAGATAATGGGACGTGATGAAAAAATAGTACGTTAGGAAGGGTGTTTTAAAAAATACAAACTTTTTGATGGTAGTAATAATAAAACTAAGCTATCGATATTATTTATCGGGATCTAAAGTGTGACTTCACGTATAGATCTGAGTTTTTTTTATGTGTGTTGCACTAATTTTAGTTCTTAAATCAATTTTTTTAACAACGCGTTTATTTAATAAAATTGAAGAAAACAACTCAATTTTTAATCAGTTTTTTCCAATAAACTGTGTCTACTTAAAAATTATATTTGCCCATTTAGTCGGGTTTGTTGGTGTTGGGGAGGTTTGGGTTTGAATCCCGACCAGGTGTACAGAGAGTGAATTTTCTTAAATAGTCTACCAATCTCCCTCCACTCAAAATCCACTAAATTCCCTCTAAATTCTACCTACCTCAGACCTAACCAAAAACAGATTAATGCAATGAATATAGGTATATGTTTATAATATCAACAGGTATTGAGACGTAGGAGAAAAAATTACAAATACTTATATAAAAATATTATGTTAAATATTTTAAGTGTACCATATTTAATTGAAATTAATGACCCTTGCACCATTTTGCATCTTTTCATTTGTCAATTATGATTGCAATGCTCATGCTTGATAGATGGAAACACGTGTTAATGATAATATTTACGTCAATGAACGATGTATGCTTAGATAACCACTTTTTTAAATGTGCTGTGCCTGTGTTGACCTACTGATACACTTATTTACTAACAAGGGATCTTATAATAGTTTTTTTCCATATCTATATTTCTTATCGGTCATGGCCCTCAATAATTGTCAGCACGGTTATTTTCTTTACGATGATGGAAGCTTTTTTTATTTGCTTGTATAACGTCATAAAATATTCAATAAGAAAATTAGAGTTTAACTATACTGTTTCAAAAAATCATAACATCCTTAATTATATTGACTAATTTCAAGCCTACAAAATATTAAAATCAATAATAATTATAATTAAATATAAAAGTTAAACTCTTTATATTTTACTAATCAAAAATAACAACTTATTAAAATTAATTAACTAAATTAAAATCACTTCTTAAAAAACAAGGTAGGGCCTACCTTAAAAATCGGATGGATTATCACCTCTAATAATAAATTATAAATAATGATTAAACATTAATTATCATACACTATTAACTATTATTAAATTGAGACAAATAAATTTACTATTAATGTTTTAATCTACCCTGATACAAAAGGTACAATAAACAAAATAGTTAGTTTAGGTCCACAGTATATTGTGTTCTCTACTCATAACATATGTAACATAATTTATCATTTTTTTAATATAGTTTTTTACTTTGCACCACGTCTTACTATCCATTTGAGCCATTGGTATTTAACTAGGCTAATTGAGTAGGAAGAATTTAGAAGAAGTGTACCCACATTTGTGTGAAAGGAGAGTGCAAAACAATCCAAGAAAAACTACTCTCATTACACTCGGCTGTGATTTGATCTCCCCATTACGGGAAAACCAGACTTTAGCTTGACGTTTAGTCCACTTGAGATTTTAGTGAAAAAAAAAACAAGATTCATATATTTACTAAATAATTTTGTATTCACATCATTATTTATTAGAAACGGTGTGAATGAATTATAATTATAATAGATTATTATTAAGATGGCTTAGTATGACCCTATTTGATTTACTACCTTGTCGTCTGTTGGCCGTCAACAAGATGCCACCCCTACCCCAAACCCCAACCCTTCCCCCTTTCGTAAAGGAAGGCGATGCGCTTTTATGTATCATTTTCAGTTTTTCATCATAGTTTTGGTTTTAAATTTAATTTTTAAATTATACATTTATATATTCTTGTGATCTTGTACTATTTTAGAGGAATTTTTCCAGTCATTGAACCCTGATGGCAATTACACCAACCAATGTCTTACTTGTGTTTCCCCATTTTGAAGGTTTTTTCACTTGCGCTTTGAAGCCCTTACGTATGTGTCCAGGTTTTGTTCAACACCGTAAACTGCCACCCAATCTAGTAGTTCGTTATTAATTTCCACCCACAGGCCTATTAAAATATGAACTACAATAATTGAAAAAAAATATTTGCCTTCATTCCGTGACTCTCCCTGAAAAATGCCGCTCTAGGCCTAGGCTTCGTCGACCTCGTGGGAAATCCGGCCCTGCCCTATTGGCGAATATATGTCAAAAGGCCAAGAAAGATATCCTGATTAGTTTATCAATTTAGATATGAGTTGGGATCATTGACTTGTCTAGTTGTACTTACCTACATAAATGATAATTGTAGCACTTTGACGTGTTAATCTTATTTTTGTTGAGGAATTTAGAAAGGGCATTGAACTAAAACTGAAGATTGTAATCTAAAGCTACACGTAAAGTGAATCGGGAGGTCTTGATTCAATTCGACCTGATGCACTGGGGATGGTGTCCCCGTAGATTGTTTCCTGCTATCTTTCCAGAGAATACTGGTGCATTTAATTGAAATTTAACCTCTTTATCCTGTTTTTAGTTTAGTACACTCAACTCTGAGCCAGGCGTCACTGGTTTGAGCTCTGAACTCTACTTTTGAACCAAAATAAAAATAATGTTCCTGTATGAGTTGTAAGAGTGGTACAAACCAATAATACATTTTCTTGATATTTGACAATAATTAGAATTAAAAACGAAAATGTTTTAATAAAAATTATAAGAGTAGATCAGTAAATATTATAGAGAAACAATATATAGTTAATTATTTTTAATTTCACAACGCTTACTCCTCTTTTTTACTTCCATGCTGATGATGACATGAAAATGTCGATAAACATTTATAATCAAGTTTTGACTATTTCGTCTTTTTATTATCGACGACAAACTTTGTTGTTTACAATTCATTAACTTGCCTAAATTAGTGTCTTTGACAATATTAAGTTCAATAGTTTAAAGTAAAAACATTGAAGAAGCACCTTCAGTGGAAAAAAAAAACCCAACAATAAATTACTATTTATGGTAAAATCAAAAACAGATACAAACTTTTCATAATAGTTTGAAAGTTATGTTTGGTCCATAGCTTGTCTTCAACAGCACACAAAATCCACTTAGATACGAACCAAGATTATTTCTAACCATTGACTTAAAGTTCATTGAGACATGACATTGAATGATAAAGAAATTACCTGGTTGTTGAAATACTGACCTAAAAAAAAGATACCATGTTGGAAAAGTTTTATTTTATATGGATTTTTTCATGTCAGTGTGCCACAGGAATCGTATTCGCGTTCCACTGGGTGGTATTGCCACTCTTGTATTAGAGGAATTGCTTGAAATGTGTTAATTTATTATACTTCACTTGAGACCAGTACTCTATTTACGCTAAACAATGTTTCGCTTGTAAGACATCACTTGGTTTTAAGTTTATTCACCTTGGCTGTTAGGGTTGTGCTAACTCTCTGGTTATTGTGAGCTTGGGTTGGTTTTATATTTACTTGATGTCTTCCACACTATTTAAAGTGGTCCTGATCAGGAAGTTACCCGTAAAGATATAATCGTCTATCGCGTCTTCTGAGACTGCACTTGCTTTTGACCTAAAGTAGCCTCAGCTTTGTGTTGTTCAAATACAGTCAACTCCCGATTCTACGACCTTTCACGGTTCCCTGGAAAAGGGTCGTTATTTCGAAGGGGTCGTTATTGGAATTTTAACAGATTTTGTTCCACCCCCGACCTTCATACAAAAAATTGCATTTTTTAGACAACAAATAGCGTGGGTCATCAAAAATCGTTAACAAAATCCAACCAAAAACGTAACCAAATCAAAATAACAATGTTAAACAATAGCATGGGTCGTCAAAAATTGTTCACAAAATCAAACCAAAATAGTAACCAAATCGAGAATCGAAATAACAATGGCAAAAGCAAGCCTGGCGCGTGATGTAGCGGCAGTCGCGCGCGGGGAAACATTGTCTTGCTTGTGGGAGAGGGTGGACAGAGTCAAGTGCTATTGGCTGGCATTGATGAGGTGGTGTCTATTTTTATACCTGATCCACCCCAGTTACTAGTAACGCAGCGACCTAAATAAATGCAACAAACCCATTTTACAGCCGATTTCCTTAAACTTTTCAACCTTTTTTATCACATTTTTCATGGTTCCCCAAAAAAGGGTCGTTACTTCGAGAGGGACGCTATTCCCGGGGTCGTAGAATTGAGAGTTGACTGTAATAGTATTTTACTATCAATCTTTGAAAGTATATTGGTAGACTGATGCGAGTCGTAGGAATTGCGGGTTTGCTAGTACACAACCGTTAAAGTTCAGTTTTACAAATTGCCACTGTGAATAACTATTTATTATGTTCTTTAAATTGAAAAATGACACCTGGACATGAGAATCGAACCCGAGACCTTTGGTTTAGTAAGCCAATGCTTTAACTACTGAGCTATCCAGGAATCGTCCCGTGCCCATTTATTATGTATGTTAAGTTTACCACAAAAATTAAATTTACTAGTCATGCTCAGTGTAATCAGTGTTAGGTGTATGAAAATAACTTTGACTTGGGAAGTATATTATGTGCATTTGTTGATTGATACTCGTTTTAAATTAAAACCATTTAATAAACTTTATTTTTATGTAACTCTCTACTTCCTAGTTCAGATTTTGTGTTCTGTCACATTGTGTAGATGCAGGGCAAAGTAGCACATCGGAATGCCGTGGCTTGGTTCAAATTTTCCCCTGAAGGATAATTTTAAAACCCTGTCTGTGCTCCTCTGTAACCATTTAGGCTTATTAATGGAGATAATATTGCACAATATCAACTACTTTTCCTTGTGAACCAATGTCAGAACCAGGGAATTTTTTTTGTGGGGATATGGGGTACTGTAGGAAAAGTATTGATGTTAGATCAGTGGTTCTTATCCTTTTATTAATTGCGGCCCCCTCATTTTTACTATCATATTAATCATAAAGATTCATTCTAAACTAGTGGCTTTATTTACTGATTATATTAAATAAAAATATTAACTTACCTAAATGTATTTAATGTGACCTCTGCTGTTGAACACTTTCCACTAATTTGTCTATTCTTGTTTAGATTGTATTACTTAATGCTATTCGCATTCAAGAGTCGATTTCACTGCTTCGATTTAATTTTACCATTAAAGAAAATCCCTTTTCACTTAAATAAATAAAAACAAAGGGCAGCAAATTTTGAATGGCGGTAGTAAACAGATGGGGATTATTTGTACTATCCACGATTTATATTATCCGTGGTTCACCTCTCCTCCATTACCCCGCAAAATCGAGTCTACTGTACTTACATGCTTTAAGATCATCGAAGTCTTTCTTACAAAACGTAAAATTTAGATAATTGACTTCAGTAATAAAGAAATAACATGTTACATTATTTTTCGAGGCCCCCTGGTTAAGAATCACTGTATTAGATGGTGCATAGTTCAATACTAGTCACTATTGTTGCTATCTGCGTAGTAGTTTATATCGCGAACAACAAAATGCTATGACTTTTATCCACACTGTATTTTGTAGCTCCAGTAAGCTTATATTGTTAAGTATTTGAAACCTAATCAACCTTAACTGCTCTAGTTCCATTTGTCAACACTTTATTTACTCCCAGTCTAAATTATTGTTTTGCTAGAGTTGTAACATTAAGTAAACATTATGTTTACCTTGAGACCTGCATAACTAATTTTATCTTCACCCAAACATGAGTCATATTTTGATATTTTTAAAAATAATTTTGGTCTTTATTTTGTAAAACATACAAGAATGCCCGTTCTTAGACCAATTCATGCACCCATAATGTTTTACGGTCTTAAGGCAATCTGACAAAGCAAGAGTATTTATAAATATTATAGATTAGGATTCCAGTTGTACATAGCTCTGAATCACTTATTCACCTGCCTTTGCGCCAAGATGAGAATAAGAAACTGGTATTCAGACCAATAAAGCCACAAAAGTTTTTTTTAATTTGTGTATGCCTAAGAGCAATATTCAGTGCCATTTAAAGGATATATATAAATATCCAAAATAGTATATCTATTGTTTTATTTGAACTCTTAATAATAATTAATTTTAATTGCATTTGGATTATATTCAGGCCCATTGACGCAGGAGAATGGGTTAAGGAGAACCTTGGTGTACTACAAATTTTGGTCTAGGGATGGCTGGAGAGAGAATGAAATGTGAAACATGTGGGAAAAAAGAGGATAAGAAAAAGCTCAAGATGGATATGAAAGTTTGGCCGATTGAGTCATTAATGAACACACCAAGTGTACTAATAAGATTTCACTGTGCATTTTGTAATGTTTTGCGATAGTAGGAAATAAATATGAACTATCAATTTTGTAGTTTCTATGTTTTAGTGGTTTGATTGAGAACCATGCTACTTTTGGTTAATGATATTCTTATCATTAAATTAAGGAAATAAAAAAAAATCACAGTAAGCTAAAAAGTAGTAGAAAATATTGTTTATTATGAGTAAAAATACATTTTATTCACCTATGAAAATGTTAAGTGAAACTTAAAAAACATTTAGAAAGAAATATTGATATTGCAAACAACATAATATGTACAGAATATATCAAATTAAACATATTAAAATGTATAGATAACAAATATATAGACAAATTTGGCAACTAAAACCTTTATTTGTACCTAGGCTATTAATATATGTTTTCTAACATTCAGTCTTAGTAGTTTTTTAACATTCAGTCTTAGTAGTTTACAGGTAAATCAGACTTATGATATGAACATTCCTTGGGAAAACCGTGTGATAAAATACAAATTTAAAACCTAATCCTGACACATCAGCTATGTCAAGATATCTGAAAGTTGACTAAGATTCAATAAATTATTATTTATTTTCTATGTCTTCATGAAATTTAATGCTATTTCAAGGAGGCCATTGTTTTACAACAGTTTTAGTGAAGTTCTAATTTGATGTTATATTTAGTTCAATTTTATGAGCATGCATTGTTTACAAGAGACACATTTATAGTTTTTTCTATCGACCATTGGATAAACTTTTTACATAGTTTATTTTAATCTGATCAACTTCCCTGGTATCGGGATAAAGTGCTCGCCTCAGGACCTGATATTTGTGGGTTTAAACCCAGCTGGTGTCAACAGATTTTTCTTGAGAAATAAAAATCCATAGGCGGGTAACAAAAGCTGATCCAATGCCAATTGTATCTTATAAATTAACCCTGGAAGGTATGTAAAAAAAACCTTTCTCAGCAAAATTGGAAGGCCTTTTCACTCTCGTCCAAAGAAATTCTTGTGGGCTGATATAATCGGCTGATTGAAAAAATCCATATTAAATACCTCAAATAAATAATCATAAAATTACTCTGATAACCTTCTATTTTCTGGTGAGATTTAAATAGCTGAGCTATAGGATTATTTTTTTTTTCAAAACTTTTAGTGTAACTACAATTTTTCTTTATATTATAACTTTACGACCTTCTGAGAACAGACTTAAAAATTGATCCATATTTTTGTCACACCAAGGGACAGTATTAAGTTGAAGCTCAACAAAGAAGAATTGCTTGCAAGAGATATCTCAAATACCAATGGCCGAGATATAACAACTGCACTATATAATGTTGGGGCAGCACCACAAATGCCCCATCAGGTTCATTCCTGTACTCACACATGTTGATACTGTTTGGCATATAGGAAGGAGGTTGTCATCTGACTCATCAATGATATGTGGGATAGAGATATTGATGGGGAGGTAAAGTTTAAATGTGTTAGGGATTAGTAAGGTTTAATTTAGAGGAAGTGTACCCATATTTGTATGGAGGGAGAATGGATAACTACCCTAGTACACAAAATTGAGATCAAACCCAGATCTTCCCATCTTTAGCAGTCTAGTTTATTCTGAGAGTAGCGCCTTAAGACCATGGGGCCAGCAAAGCGGCTACTACCAATATTGTTCTTTTAGGTAGCCTATAGCATACTTTTTTTTTTGTATTTTTGATTTACAATCTATTGCTATAACATTATTTTGTATTTACAATTATATGTTCTTAAATAAACACAGTGGAATGGTAGAAAAGAAAGCATAAATAAAAGTAAAAACACTCAATTAATTACTCTGATACCTGATGAAATGGCAGTCTTGTTCCTAAGGAACATGTCATGTGGCATTGAAATATTGATGTGTTTATTTTTAAATTGTATTTGCTCTTCGTGTTATATAATTCTATCTTGTTTATCTAGAAATATTTTTAAAGAAATATTTTTAAGGCACTTTACTTCATACCTACACATGTAATCCTTTATTTTTTTTCAACTCTCAGTATCTTCCTTACACATTAAATGTTTGTTCAAGTGTGAACTCATCACTTAAGTCTACCTTCAATTTACCATGTTACTATTTTTCCTATAAAAAAATATTAAAAGTTACCTTTTTGTGTAATTAGATTTTTCCATTTGCATATGGCTCAATCCTTACAACACAGGCATGCATATAAAGTTCTAATTTATTGTAAGTAAACCGGGGAGGGGGGGGAGGTATTAATTTTTTTAGTGCAATATGTTTTACTGTCCATTTAGAACTCTAGGTTTTATGGCATATATTTAGAGAAAGAACAGAAAAACATTATTTCAATTGCAAAAAAAACACCCTTTAGTTCTTTTTGGTGAGAATGAGAAATTGTTCTGATGTTGATTTTATTTTGTGAAGAGACACTTTCAATAGTATTTTATCTGTCATGGTGACTTTTCTCACATCTAGGAACATTATAAAAATTAACCTTTTCATCTAGTCACATTCTAATTAATTAAACTTAACATCTTGGAACATTATTTAACCTTTACATCTAGAAACATAATAATAATTTAACCTTTACTTCTAGAGACATTATAATTGATTAATCTTTAAATCTAGGCACATTAACCTTAATATCTAGGAACATAATTAATTAACCTTATAAACTATATGCTTACTTAATTTAAGAGATTGTCTCTATTTCATCTAGGCTAATTGAAAGTCAAAGTCTTCAAGTTCTGCTTTCATCACCCATTTTTTCCAAGTTTTATTTTGTTTCCACCCTTGAGTTTTCTTGCTTTTTGTTGTTTGTTCTTTTTTAAAGTTTTCATCTTCCCTATTTCTTATATTACTCCATTTTCTTTCTTCACTATGAGTGGTGTGTGTTTCAAAAGTGTTAAGATCATTCAAGTTGTCTGGTAGTCCCAAAGAGTATGATCTGACCCTGCGGTCGGGTTTTATGATCATTTCATCGGTTTTCATTATTGGTACTTTGACTTTATTTGTCACATTATCTTTGATTTTTCCTGTCTTCTCTGTGTTTGTTTGTCCTGTAAATAAAAATAAGACTATTATAAAACTCTACCAATATTTTCTTTGAGTGTAGCCATATTCTTAGTTTTAAGACATCAATTAAATCCTCAATAATAAGCTTCCCTGTATTAACTATACCAGTATTTTATGAAGAAATTAAATACGTGATGTTTTCCATTCCATTGTTAAACCTACTTTATTACAGAAACTTAACATCAAGTTATGGTTTGTGGATTGAAACAATTGTAGAGAACTCAAAGCTACTTGTGTGATAAATACTGCAAATTTGTGTTTCTTTAGGGTTCATAGAATGATCAAGTAAATGATTTACCATTTTCACATCATACCATATAACAGCCACTAAACAAACCTTAAGCTAGTGTTATTCATCTTTGTTATTTAAAAACAAACAAGAGTATTGTTGAAGTATAGGTAAATTTATATTACAGCGAATAAAAATGTAGTAACATCTGTGGTGCGCAGGTGTTTGCGCAATGGAAGTGATAACGTTGTGTGTGCATTGGACTGAGAAGAGACAGTAGTAACATGATTGTTGCCGCGCACATATGCTTTCATTGTCTCTTGTATGGGTATAGTTTCTTGTTCGTAATATGTATTAATGTTTATTTATGATTATTAATAAACATATCAAACTGCTAATTAGTTATTCTCAATTAGTCTACAACCTCTGAACATAAACTTTTTCTCGTTATAATTCAACATGGTAGCAGAGCGTAGTTAAAACGAAAGCCTCAAGATGGCAGATGAAATGAGAATTCATGTTTTTGATGGCAAGGACTACGAGTGTTGGAAAAAGAGAATCACAATGATTTTAAAATTAAAGAACTGTGAAGAGGCAACGACAAGAGAAAAAGGTAAAGAGGACGAGTGGAGTTAAAGGACTTTGAGGCAATCAATGTGATTTACAGTGGTATTTCGAATGATCAGCTACAGTTTATAAAAGACAGAGACTTATAGAAGACAGAAGAAAGGAAGAAGATGTCACCTTTGTGTATTAGATACTTCCCACTTTTTGCCTCTTTCACTAGGTGGGCTTTCTTAATCAAATTTATTCTTACTAGTTTATTTTTCCTTTTCCTTTAGTTTTATCAACTTCCGTTGTCCTAAAATTATTTAGCCATTGGGCCACCATTTTTAAACATTCTCTTAGTTTTTTTGTGTACTCGAGTGGAACAGTCATGCTGTGTTTGTTAGTTTTCCAATTCAGTAATGTGTTATTCAAATCAATACAATATTATATGTACAGTACCTACTGTACTGTGCTGAATTTCTGTATATTACAAGCATTTATGTACACCATTATATTAACACATAATATATTGTACTGTAGGTATATTATTGTTACTGTACCGTACAATACTACAGTACGGTACAACTGTATCTATAATATTCAATACTGTACTGTGATTCATCCTTGTTTAGTAAACACGACATGGTAAACATGCATCTTATGCAAGTTAATTTATAAAACTCGATACCATCTCAGTCCACATTATGTAGAGTTTCCGAGACTCTACTGTAATATGGCAAAGCTTTATACTATATTGTTAAAAGGTCCCTATATAAATAAACAAAAATAAAATGTCAAAACACAGCCTTGAAACAGTAAACACCATGAGAAGGAGTTAAAGCTATTTCAAACACCTGACCTACTAAAGGCAAAATTCAAACAGTTAAAAGTTAAGAAAATCAACCATGAATTTAAAATAAATTTAAAACCTTGACAAATTAAGAAAAGTAAATCAATAAAACTCAACCGCTGAATAAAATTGTTAAAATGTGACACTTATATTTAATAGTTTAAAGAGTATTCAAGTAAACACATAAAATCAAACACATAAGGTTATAGTAGAAAAACCTTTCTTAAAGGAAAGAAAAGTATTGAAATTACCTTTATAAATTAAAACCCTAATAGAATCAACTATGTTGAGAAAAAATTAAGTTTTCTCTAAAACGTTCTGCTTAAACTAAAATTAATTGAAACAAGAGTTAGGAAATATTTTTTTACTTACTCTTGTTTTGCTCAGACTTGTAAAAGTTTGAGCAGAGCTCTACAGCGTGTTGTAGTAGTTGCACAGTTCGTTGCTGTTGCTGCTCAGGTTTTTTCAGGTCAAGGTCAGACCAATTGTATATCCTTTTCAGTGCATAGTTAGCTTCAAGGCTCATTGCTTGATATATATTAATTTTCTTGCTAGGGTAAATCCAACTCCTGAATTCCTAGAATGTAAAAAAAAAAAAAACTTTGTTTATCCTGAAAAGTAGTATTCTTAACTTGACAAATTTCAGTATGACACTGCTTATAATCTCTTGTATAAAGTGGAACACTGCAAAGTAAGCTTTTTATCTTTAAGAGTAAAGAGTGTGTATCTTTTAAAAAGTAATATAAACAACTTAATTAATAATACCTGAATTCCAATTAATTGGTGCACCAGTTAATTGAGAAAGCCATTTGGTACAGCATTTTTAAGAAGAGAAACAAAACCAGTACAGCCTAATTTATTCCACTTATTTGGACCAACTCGGCATTTAATTGGGGCAGTGAAGGTCGTAAGTGAACAAACTATGTGAATGGCACGCACATTCGCAACAAAGAGATTATGTGGGTATCAATCGAGTTATGTTGAAGGGTTGTTATGATGCAATTGTTCTGTCTCATGGTAATCGTATTCTGATAGACATTATGCTTGCAGTATCCAATTGTTTACCATCACAATAGGTACTGAACAAAATTATGTATACATCTTGTGGATTAGCAAAGATTAAAATCTGTACCAAATAGTAGGCTAATTTTTTTTTCAGTACATTTAAGACTCCTGTCAAGCTGCCATGTATAGATGTCACGTTCTGGGGCAATGAAGGTGGTCCTTTATCAGCATTGAGATACCTGTGCCAACTTTGTTCCGTAGTACTCCATAAAGAGAACACTTTAGGGTACACTTGAAAATTGTTTTTAAATCAATAACCCTTAAGAAATGTATAAACCTTTGCTTGATACAAACATTATGTAATCTATATCTTCATTTTATATATGAACATTTTCTTTGATTTTAGTTAATTTTTTAAGAATAAATGTTTATATCAATATGACTTAAATACAGTGCTTTCTTTAAATTACCTATTTCTTTATTTTATTCATAGTTTCCGTCTGAATGTGTTTTTCAGCTCAGTGTTTAAAATTGTGTTTAATTGGGGTAGCTGCTTGGTTTAGCCCAAGTGATCTAGTTTTGATGTGTCCCAATTAAAAGGAATTCAATTTATTAAATACATCATTTTATTTGCATAAACTGTTCATATTATGAATGTAAACTTTGAAAAAACTTGGAATTATTTACAAACCTATTTTTTTGTCAACTTATCAACAGTTCGATTAGGTTATATTTATGTTAAGTGTACCTTTATTTGCATGGGGAGAGAGAGTGGAGAACCAATTAGAAAAAAGACCCTCAAAAACCCAACCGGGTTTCAAACCATAATCTCCATGTCATCGACAGTCCAATCTATAATGGTTGTAACACTTTAAACCATTTGGACATCCAAGCAGGTTATAGCATAGTTAAATACCTTACCTGAACTTTTTTACAATTTATATTAAAATTTTAAGATTGGATTAACTTAATCTTTTGTAAACAGTATATTCATTTCTGCACTTAGTATTTATTGTTAAAGATCTTACCTGAAGTTCTCTTGCGTATGGATCAAGGGTTGCAGCAGCATGCCAGTAATAAATAGCAGATATTGCATTTTTATTGCTTAAATATTCCCAAGAGCCTATCATGCACAAGATTTCCTGCTGCTTTCTAATATCATCTCTGAAGAGTTCTCGCATCCTCTTAAAATCTTGGATAAGATTACATGATCCATTCTTTTTGTACTTGAGTTTAATCATTGAAATACCCGCTTCATATGAACCCAGCTCTAATGCTTTACTATAATAGTTTAGGGCATCATCAAAATGTTCTCTTACTTTCTCACAATAGGCACCCAAAGCCAAATTTGCATCCCTGTTATCTTTGCCCAAAGATATAGTTTTATTAAAGATATGATCAATAGTCACAGTTCTGAATTGGGATGGAAGTTGGGAATATCCAAACAATATTCGACTGAGAACAAACAGGGAATGATGTTCAGGGTTCTTCAAAACTTTGCAGTATAACTCAGCAGCACGGTTATACAAATCTTCATCCGAAGAAGGCCTTACATCGTTAGCAATGTTGATAAATTCTTCAGCAGCATAACATAGATAAAAAGGATTTTTAGCCTTATGTATTCTAATCATGGTTTCCAAATTCTCTATTTCTTCCTTGTTGAATTTGGTTACTCCCTTCAGTCGTATTTCTTTCAGACACTGGGCTTTCAAGAAGTACCACAGTCCTCTTCTTGGGTCCATCACAATTATTTTATCCAAGGTTTTAAGTATTTCACTTAGTTGGACTTCATCAACGGGACATACCAACTTACAAGTGGCAATAATAGCGTAAACAGCAGCTTTTTGGCTATTCTCAAGTTGACTGAAAGGTTTGATTGCACTTAAAACAGAGTGTGCCTCTACCAGATTATTTTGTTGTTTATAAATGTGTGCTTTAAAGGCTTTAACAACATACCATAATCCACCAAGTATATCAGAGAAAAACATGTCTTGTCGTATTTTGTTCAAAATATCTTCACATTCGTTAATTTTCTCCAAACTTGCTAAATAATGCCAATTGATGCTATGCACATAAGTGAGCACAATACAGTGGGCTAATCTCATCCAGATAAATTCCTTTCCTGATGGATCACACTTTTCTTCTTTTTCCTTAATAAGCAGAGTCAAAGAAGAAAGAGGCATCCTTATTTTTATTTTCCATTTGAAAGGACACTCTAATTTATTCAATACATCGTTAATAGATCTTTTTTCAGCCGAGATTCCACATGCCATCTTGGTAAATAACTTTCTTGTAGATAAGATTGAATAGTTTATGTAAGAAACCTTTAATCTTGTTTCTTTATCATGAGAGAATATGTTATTAATTGATGTGAAAATATTTTATGAAGTTATTGGGGGGTGGCCTGAAACAGAAATAATTTTCATTTAGCTCATTCCAAAAGAGAGCTTGTAGTTAAGAAGTGTGTTCTACACTGAAAGCATAGAATTGTTAAGAAAATCAATAAAGCCTAACATATTAGTTATGTGTGTGTGCAATTATAATGCAATTAAAATAAACTTACCGTTTAGTTAGCAAATTGAAAGAGACTTCGAGATTATGTTGCTGGACTTGTCATTATTTATAAAATCAAATTAATAACTTAATTACATTTTTTATAAACTTAAAATAGAAAACATACAGGTGGTTTATATATATATATATATA
>CABFVZ010000733.1:225878-319936 GCA_902151445.1 Timema monikensis
TATATATATATATATATAAGCTGGGCCCATGATCAACTTAACGTTCACTTAATTTTCACATAACATAACATAACATAACGGTTCTCCTCTTGTTTTTAAATGGGAATCATCATGAGCCAGTTAACTTAACATTCACTTAACTTACAAGTTGTCCAGGGAGAACTTTCATATTAAGTGAACATTAAGTGAAGTTATCACATATTCTATCTAGTCGCTCATATTGCAAGTGATGTCAACAGGGCTATTTAGTACTTCCTTTGTTTGTTTAAGGTAGGCCTATGCAGATAAAGTATTTAGTACATTTTTATTTCCTGAGTTTTGTGAACTTTAAAACATCATAGCCTCTTGTTGCATTTTATTTTATATATCCAGTAAGCTTCTATTGCAAATATTTGTAACCTAATCAGCTCTAAATGATCTGTTTTAAATTTAGTGAACAATTTGTTTTCAAACGGTCCATATTGATTGTTTGTGTTTTGCTAGAGTTGTTGCGTTCTAAGACCATGCAACCACTGAAAGAGGTAAACTTATTTCAGCTTGTCAAGATCAAGCTACAATTCCCCCTATATCAGAAGTCCTAGAAACCAAGCGATTTGAACTGGTTTGCACTAGCACATAATTATTTTTTGTTCCAATTATTTATCCCCCTACTGCGCCCAGAATATCACTACCCGTTTGGATTATTTGCATATATGATAATCATGCTAGTGGAGTAGGGATGAAGATATAATAGAGGAAATGTACCTGCATTTGCATGAAAGGTGTGAAATCTATTTAAGGAAAAAACACCATTAGTACACACAACTAGGATTCAAGCCTTGGTCTCCCCTCATTAGCAATCCAATCTATTGCAAAAATAGTGCTTTAGATCAAGCCTGACATTTTTTTTTTACTAAAGTTCGCATTGAAAATTTAAATATTACAATAACGAGCCGCAAAATAAAATATTATTTTTTGATAGTTGCAATTTATTATATAGACAAAATTATATATATATAATATTAGAACGTTAGACCATACAAAAAAGTGATTCTCCAGTAAAACAAAACTTTATGAGATGAATGCAATGCTTTCATGCCTTTAATAATGATTTATCTAATGCCCTGTGTAGATTCAGTAGCTAAGATTCTTAAAAACAGCTAGTAAATGGGACTGAAAAGAGTTTTTGTTGAGATAAAAGAAAATGTTTGTACAAGTATATTAAAGATGATCTATAGATAACCAGCATTTTTCGAGCAAAATCTTAAGGGTTTGTGAATTTGTCAGAGTCAGGAGAGTGGTTAATTATGCATTAGTTCAATATGCTATAATTATCTTAAATATGGAGTACAGTGCAGGTCTATCATCTCAAGTTAGAATTCACTTGGTGATTGCGTTGGATTGAAACGGTATATACTTCCATAAGAATAGTTTTTAACTGCTATTTTTAGCACTAATTATTTCCACCGCAGATAAATAGCTATAGCTTGTGGGCCACATAAAAATGTGGCTAATTTGACCAGGACTGCCTTAAACCATTCTACCGGTGAATCAAATTCATATGGTGGTTGTTTATTTTTGACACCATTCAAAGCTACATTTTTGTTTGCAACATTTTTAACCAAATTGATACTTATCTAAAGCCAACATTTAGTTTTCGATGTTTGCTCACAATGAATCACATCACAAACTCATCAACAAAGTCCTCTTCTCTAAGACTGACAAATAGATGTTGACTCATTAGCTATTTAGCTTTGGAGTGAACTTTATCCTTTGATAAATATTTGTCTGCTGAAAAATTGAAGTTATCATGTAACATATATGTCTTGTTGTCATTTCTGTGACTATTATGTCTACATTACAATTTGAAAAAAATAAATCTAAAATTCATCTTCTGCCATTAATTCTGGTAGCAATTCCTATGGTATTTAATTAAATAGTCACTTGCTTTTCCACATTCAACCTTGTCACTGTCTGTAATCAGAAGTTCTTTGAACATTTTTCAAAATCTTCATTTTTGTTTTGGTCTAAAACATTAATAAAAATCCAAAAGTGCAAAGTTTTATTTCATAACTGTACACAACTCAATTCAAGGTTATTTTTTTTATTAGTTCTTTTCAAAATATGTTCACAAATTACTGTTGTAAATGCCATTTATAAGCTAATTAGATATTTTTTTTAAACCGAAGCTTTTGCTTCAAAAACCACTGTAAGTTTTTGTGTCATATTATGAGATATCAAAAGATAAGTTTTACTGCTCGGATTTTATTCTTTTTTTTTCAATGATTTTGAAGTAGGCCTAGTGTCGGGCTATAATAATTGTAGAGCACCAAAAAAAAAATGCAGCTTTCCACAGATGTGGTTTTGTCATCTTTAGAGCAAGGCTTGTGAATACCACCAGTGAAATCTTCTTATTGACAAAGGACACTGTGGAGCTACTATGGAACATTGATAAATTTCAGCAATGGCCTAAAAATTTTACTCAAAGCGTTTTATTTTTTATTTTGCCATAAGTTTTGTGTTTTCGCTTATATCCAAACGATGTTTTAGGTTGGCTTAAGCTCAGTCAACACACTAAATTACTGATACTTACTCTATAGACCCACTCTAGTTGCCGAATGGTCTAAGGCATAGCTATCATGTTGGACTGGCCTGCTAAAGACGGGAAGATCAAGGTTCGAATTCTGGTCAGGTCTGGTCTACTAAGAGTGGTTTTCCCTAAATGGTTTCCCACTCTCCTTCTAAACAAATGCAGGTAGATTATCTCTAAAATGCTTCCTTTCTCATCCCTACCCCAAGAGAGTAATTATCATTATGTATGTAAACTAAACAGGTAGTAAGATGTGATGATTAAAGAAAAAGTAAAAAGCTTACTCTAGTTTATGGCATTAAAAACTCAAAAGCTCATTGTCCCACACACAAAGGTATGCCACCTAATCCTCTATTTAGTTCTATCCAGTCCATCTCATTACACCCTTTTTCTTTCAGGTTAATTCTAATGTTATCCTCCCTTCTTTGTCAAGGTCTTCCCAATGTGGGTGCCAGTCAACACACTGAACACTGTTCTAGATTCTCCCATCTGTGCTGCATGTCCTACCCACTATAATCTACGAGATTTGATTATCCTAACAACGTCTTGCAATTAGTACAGGTTATGTAACTTATTTTGTAACCTCCCCCACTCCCCAGTAGCCTCATTCCTTTTTGGACCAAATATTGTCCTCAGCACATTGTTTTCAAACAACCTAATTTTTTTCGTCATGTTAGATTAGGGATCTAATTTCACACCTATAAAGAACAACCAATACAATTATTGTTTTGTATAGTCTGAGTTTAACATTCTTTGAGAGCAGGCAAGATGTCAATATGATACTGACCGAGTAATAGCATGCATTTCCTCGACTATTCTTTTCCTAATTCCTAATTTAATAGCATTATTGCTATTATGCAGTAAATTATAAGAACAAAATATGAAAATGTAACTCACCAGTGTTTATTTAAAAGGCATTAAATTGAAACAAACTTAATCACTATTTACTACCATTAAATGTATATATTTTGAACCAAGAAATTCTTGCTCCACTCTCTTCAGTGTTTAGTGTCAGAAGAAAAAAAAATGTGATTGTCTTTAGGAACTTTTCAAATTAATGTGCATTGGAAATCTAGTGGCTGTCCTAGAAAGTAAAAAGTACAGAAATAATAATAATTCCATCAATTTAAGGGGTTAAAATTTGAGTAACTTTGATGATTTCCAGCCAAGAGAAAAAATTGAAAAAATGTTTGCCCCTTTTATAGAAAATGTTGTAATAAAAGTGCTTGCAGCCTACAAACACCAAAATCCCACCTTAGTTAAGGGATATTAAAATAAACATGTTTACAGTAGCCCCATGGCTTCTTTGGTGTTGACTGACAGCTCACAGCTGAGAAAAGTTACCAGACCAAATTTAGATATATACCTAAATGTTGACTGTCAGAAGTCAGCTGTGAGCTGTCAGTCAGCACCAAAGAAGCCATGGGGCTACTGTACGTTTATAATAAATAAGTGGGTACTTAGACCACATTTCCCTAGAAAAGTTCTACTTGTAGTACTCAACTAAATTTTAAGAAATAAACTTATTAAGAAAAATGAATATCAGTGTAAAAGGAAACAAAGTTAAATAAGGGTTGGGCAGATAACTGTCAATCTAGGTGTAGACCTAAATGCCTAATATGTTTTTTTAAATCATACTTTGACCTTTTTTCTTTAAAAAAAAACTATGTACTTAATTTAAAAGATATATATTTTATAGTATGGTGGTTGCAATGTCTATAAGAGAGGTGGGCAACAAATTTGTCAATGTATCAACAAGTGAGGCAAGGTGAATAAGAAATTAAATTTGTCACACCATGTAAAAAATTGAGAAATATGGTTGCTCAATCAACCATTTAAAACAACCTTCCCACACACACTGTTTGAACATATCCCTCCCCCCTCCACCCTTGTATCTTACCAACTGTTCGGGTTGTACGCTTATGTACTAATTATGCAAATATTTTTAGGGATTAGGAAGGTTATATTTAGAGGAAGTTATCCTAATTTGCATCTAGAGAAATGGGAAAACCATTTTGGATAAACCACCTTCAGTACACCCAATTAAGATTCGAACCTCGATCTTGCCATCATCGGCAATCTTGTCTACTACAAGAGAAGCACCTTGAATATTCTTCAAGACCGCATTTGTCCAAAGACAAAAGAATGGAGATTTCTTTGTTGAAATTTGTAATATCAAAGTATAGTGGATCACACAAGAATTTAAATCTAATTTGAAGTATTAGAAATCAGAAAAACACTATTCAAATTTCTGGGAAAGGTTTTTTTTTGTCCAGTTTACATAGATTTGCCGCTTCACATATGAGAAAACCAGTCATTTTTTTCCGCAGTGATATGCAGGGAATATCAAAGACCAACACATTTCGTCAGGATAAAGTTTATTTTACTATGAGAGCTAGAAAACTCAAATTCACCACTTGTGGCGAAGAGCGACAGGGTTGCTCGCACTGGATCTAGGGTGACACTTTCACGATGGACTAATGCTAGTAAAGCCCATCTTCTAAAATAAAAAGTGTAAATTGTTTAGGCATCTATATTTCAAAGTTGCTTTCACCAATCTACAAATGTTTTATGAATTTATTACTGGTACTTTGGATGTTATAGAGAGAAGTTGAGACTGATGGCAAGTAGGCCTTGTAATCTAAGACCTTATAATAGGAATAAGGAATATAGGTTCTTGTATTGAAATATTTTGGATTGCTAACATTTTAAAATTATAAAATGCCATTGCCATTAATAATGGCCATATAACCCACATTTTAAGCTTCTGTAGTCTGTGTTTTCAGCAAGGAGGTCAAGGTTCAGATCCTGACTAGGTACAACCCTATGATATAGTGTCTAGCTCTCCTCCATAAATCCTGACCTAGTATATAGGCCTACTAAGGTTGTTTTTATATAATATGGTTTCCCGCAATCCCTCCCAACAAATATGAGTAGTTTCTCAAAATTCTATCTTCCCCTTCACTACTCCATTAGCGTAATCAAATGCTAGCCTGAGCCAGTATGAAGACATAATTCTAAAAAATAAAACACAATGCTGTTATTGGCGCATTCTAGAGTCAGGCCCGAAGTGACATGCTTATAATGAACTTTGTCTGGTTAATAGCTAGGATCTAGTCCTGGTGTTTAGTAAGGATGAGCTAATGCAGGGGCGAGCAACCTTTTTTAACCTACAGCCAGTAAATCTTTATAAATCATTTGACAGGCCATATAGTAACCTATCTTTAAAATAATAAAACCCATATATGTGTAAATTAGTTGTTTTAGTAAGAATCTATAATCATTCACATCATTTTATATCTATAACAAAAACTATTTCACTAGAAATTAAAATTAAATTAAAGTGAACTTTACATATTTATACAATACTAATGCAATTTTTGACCCTGCTTTTCCCTTAGCAATATTTATTTTTGATAATATTCGTAGAAGAAAATGTTTGCTTTATTTATATATATATATGTGTGTGTGTGTGTGTTCTTTGGGTACAGATTTCCAAAATTCGATCAGATTAAGGGCACTGGCTGATCTTCAATATTCTTTAAACTTGGCACAAATTCCAGAGTGATTTTGGATTTCTAAAATCTCAATTTGTAGGTATGAAGAATATTTTTCTATATCATACTCTGAAAGATAAAATGAATTTATGAATAAATCTATGTTACTCTTTTCAGATGCAAAAGAATAAAAAACCGAGCTACGAATGACTCATATAAAGACGAAACTGATACTTTGTATTTTATATGATCGAGGGTAAAATTACTGTATTTACTAACAATTTGCTGAAGTGTTGGAAAATAATCAGTTTTCCTTGCTCTGAGATGCTACAAAATCATTTTAGCTTTTATGTAAGGTTGTTGACTTCATTAAACATTATTGGAAATAAAGAATCTTTAGTTTGTAGCCATATGTTAAGAATATTCAAATAATGTGCGATATCCACTAAAAACGCCGAATCACAAAGCCAATCTGGATCTTTAAGTAAACCAAGTTCCATAGGCATAACTCTTTTCATCTCCAAAGATTAAAGTACCTGGTATTTTAATTTGAAGGAACACGAAAAAACTTATCTCCTAGAAAGCCAACTGTGTTGTGAAGTAAAAATTCATCATACTCATTTATTTACTCTTCAAAAAGTTCCTTAAACTCTCTTCAATCGGGTGGACGTGATAAAATCATATTGACACAACGTTAAACAGGATCAATAACTTGATGAAAATTCTTGTCTCTAGCACACAAAGCATGTGATGCAGTGATATGAAAATTGCTTCCAACCGAAATATTGTTCTTTCCTAGCATAACCGGAGCACCATCAGTACATATACAGTACTTTCAAGTTTATCCCATTCAAGTTTACTCCCATCTACATCACATTTTTCTATACAGTTTCTTACATCATCAAAAATATCCCTTTCAGTTGTTGTGGTTGATAATTGGCATATAGTACAAAAAGTTCTTTAAACACATCAACGTTTTCATTTATGCACTTTACAAACACAAGCAATTGAGTATTATCATTAACATCACAGCTCTCGTTTATTGCAATTGAAAAATATTTGGAAATAACAATTGCAAATTTTATTTGATTTTACACATCGTCTGCCATTTCTTCAATGTGTCTCATAACTCTATTGCAAGAAAATTAAATATCATTAACTACATTTTTTTTTTACGTTTGTATCACCATTGTGTTCTGCTAATATAGTGAAGCTTTCTTTAATAATCTCACCACCAGAGAAAGTTTTTTTTCTCTTCTTCTGAGCTATTAGAAGTGATTTTTCATATGACACTTGAACCATATATTTAATTTTGTCAGATAAATTGCTTAGCATGCACACTTTATATGTGTCAAGTCCTTATTCCCAGCACAAGTGTAGTTCCAAATGTACCAGTACTGGAGCTCTTCATTCGTGGGGTTGGGAGTAGTGGGAGGAGGTAGTTAACAGTAGGGTGTGGGGGTAAGCAAACAAAATTAGAACAAACACACTTTAGACAGATACAAAGCCATTATAAAATGGCATGCGGTAAAATGTTTCTTACACAGTAGAGATGTGTGACGAGCTGCTCAAACGCAGTTGAGATCAGTGATAACCTACTTTTGATTAATTCGTTAGGAAGACCTTTAAAGTTTTTTATCAAGATAATACAACATCCGGGAAAGTTTCATTAATACAAGGAACATTTTTACTAAAATGTTTGTTTACCCATACGTAAGGTTATAATAATTTTTTTAGCACCGCATCTTACCACAAGTTTAGGTTATACACATGTAATATTTACGCTAATGGTTTAAAGAGATGATTATATTTAGAATAAATGTACCCACATGTGTGTGGAGGGAGTGGAAAAACCACCTTCAGTACATCCGGCTGAGATTCGAACCTCGATCTCACCATCAGCAGCAGTATAGTATAACTGCGAAACTTGCACCTTATACCACGTGTCCACTAAAGTGGGTTTTATCATATTATTATGGTTTGGGTCTAAGCAAATATTATATATTAATATGTAACTACATTAGCTTGTATAGTAATTACTATATTCCCCTAACTTAAAACTGTTGAATGTTATAAAATCACTTATTTGCATAACTCTATTTTTCTCCAAATTTTAATGTTTTTACAGAGCTTTGGAACTATAGTAATTAGTTTATTTACGAATAACGAACACAGCTAATGTAATGTTATATAATCTAGTAAACTGTTTAAAATAGTTACGTTTATTTTCAATCTGCAAGTAAGTTTCTTGTACAGCTAGTGAGAGATGCACTGTCCACAGTTCGATGCTCTGGCGTCCTCGTGGGTCAGATTAGGGCTCGGAGCTTGGACTACTTGAATTGATGCTTCGTATAGCTCTTAAGTAAATATTTTGTGAATCATTAGTTACAAGGTTTAGGGTGGTGAAATTCCAGTTGTGTACAATAACAGTATTTCTTAGTATTGCACAATAGTGAAAAGAGTGAATTTCACCATAACATTTTAAATTAAGAAACTGCAAGACTTTAAAATCAAATGTGTCAATTAAAACAAAATATAATAATAGCTATTTCAATATTCATTCTTTAAATCACACTTGTTGGATGCTCAAACCATTATTTATTTAAAATTTATTAAAAGAAATGCACATTATTTTGAATTTCGTTGTCTGTAGCATAGATAATAATCATAATATAGGCCTGTAAAATTACGCGGTACAAATTTGTAAAGGTGGATTATGCATTTGTCTTTATTTAAGAAGTTAGGTGGGAAAAGGGCAAAAGTTAAAAATTGTCTTTTTTTTTTGTAGAAATAGAATGCTTCATTTTATTTTTTAAATGTTAACTGGTAGAATAAAAATAAATGAAGGAAACAAATATTTTTATTATATTCATATTCTTGATCTATGGAAAAAGGGCAATCTGTTTAGTTATCATTTCCTTCATTATTTATATATTTTAACACCTGAATATAATTTAAAATACAACCAATTGATACATAAATTATCCTTCAATCATATCTTTAATGGAAAAATTTTCATAGTGGCAAAGGATTTATTTTGCTAAAGCAGAAAAACTTTTAATATGGTTTTCTCAAAACAAGAGTTTTGAAGAATTGCACTTTTCTCGACAAATTAAAATTAAGGTGTCATAAGATATTAAAGTGAAGAAGCAAGAAGGCGGTGAACAGCAGAACAAGAAGTTAGTTTTGGATTTAAATAGAGAAGTGATGATCTGTGGAAGTAGAATCGAATGAAAGTGAATATACATACCTATATCCAAATTAGGGATTTATTGTAATATATAACTAAATGATTTGTGACCTTTTATATACCAATAAGGTGTAAATAATAAATATAACATAAAGTATAGCGGAAGCGTATATCATAGGACTTAGTGAAAGCTTTGATATCTATAATATAAATGAATGTACATATGATGAGACGAAAATTTTCTGTTAGCTTCACACCATTGTTTAAGAAGGAAAGAATTTCGGATATTTCCTTCTCTCCTACACACATTCAAGTCACTGTGGCATTTTGACATCGTTAGCTAAGTTGTATGGATATATTAAACATATCACTGTATGTGATAGTTAAATGAAATAAATGGGCTAATAAAAGGTTTTAACGGCATAACCAAGTTGAAAACTTGTGACTTGATGTTTTAAATAAGTTGGTGTGGCTAATACGTACCTTGATTGTGGAAGGAAGCTCGTTGTGGAAGGCATTGTTTCGTACCTGAATCCTACCGTACCAGTGGTGGCGGAATTGGGGGTGGGGCATTGCCCCCCTGGAGGAAATTTGTCCCCCCACTAAAATATATTTGCCCCTCCCTTCAACCTCAAATATTGTTTTATTACAACGTTAATAGTCTTCGATCCTTTTGTTAAATACCTAGATAATGTATCTATGACTGTCTACAATTTGTTTTTCAGCTTATGCATCAACCGCCTGCACGATGCAATGAGTTATGAAAGCCGCCCACTTTCCATGCTACAGCCAACTTCCTGTCCAAGGTCACAACACATGTCACCCTTTATTTTCAAAGGTCATTTAACCATTTACTCCTCTCTTCCAATGTACTTTGAATTTAGTGTGAAAGCAAATGCATGTGGTGCTAGTGATTTTCTTAAATAAAGTGTTTATAGGCGTATAATTTCGTAATTTCGTCATTGTAAAGTAGTTTTTGTCATTCCCTGTTAGAATAAATTTGTTGTTACTTGTATTACAAAGTTTGATTTATTTTTTAAAAATCGCTGATGGACTAATAATAATTGGACAATTGAAATTCATTGGTATACTTCTATTGCAAACTATCACAAAATGGCTAAGAGGAAATCCTTGTTCGATTATTTTGATAAAGTGAGAGAGTCTCGCGTCATTCCCGATCACGATCTCCAAAGTGATAAGTCTTATCCAACTGTACCGTGGCTACAAACTTTAACCACCAGACCTCCACCACCAAGAGTACATTGTGCACTTACCCCGTTTAACTGCAAAACCAGCGCTACGTATGGAGCAAGAAAACACGACAGTCGACAACTCTGATCACCGCTCACGACAAACAATATCTGAAGCCTGGCCGCGATGTGCAATTGTTTCCATAGGCCTAAATCGGAGTAGTGCTTAATGCGCAAGCGTAACCTTGTGAATATTGTTGGAGCTGAAGTGCAAAGTGTGCCCTCCCCCCCATATTCGTCTGGTACCTATCAGCGTTGTGCGCAGGCGCCGATGAGGGAATCTGAGACCTCATTGGCTGTGAATGACATCACAATCATCATCACAATCTGAATATAAGCAAGTGCCTATCAATGTTATTTACTCTTTGATGCTAATAGTTCCAAGGAACATATTAGGATGTACTTAGTCGTAATGTTAGGGATTCATATGTTAATTTTACATACGTGGCTTGGGTCTGCCTTTAACTATAAATATGTAGCCATCACTTTTTGTATTTCAAGAAGTTAACTTTGATTTATATTATGTCTTTCGCACTTGAATATTATGATTTCTGAGTTGATAATCTGTTGCGGAAATAGTTTTAATAATAACTGTTTATTACGGCTAATCTTGTTAGTTTGAGATTACATAAAAATATTACCTTTGATCCTTCAAATCATGATGTAGTTTGTCGTTTTAGTTTTGGCCAGAAGGTTAGGTTTTAACGCACTAGCGTGCCACTTAAATTATTTTTAGATATGAACCAGGAGTTGGCCACGATTAAAGTGGTATGATGTTAGAGTAACATGAACACTTGTTCCCTTATGTTGTCAAATGGGTAGGTCCTGACACCTGGGTGTCACCTGTAGTGATCATTAAAGCTCCCTGATGATTAACTCGTGTATTTCCTTTTGAGTGATACTCTTGCTGTGGTGACATTCTGGGGCGTTCCTGGTTGGATAGGGAAAGGATGCTACCACCACGGGGGAGGGTTGACAACAGTAATGAAGGACACTAACATCGTTCATGAATGTAATACAATAACAGGTAAGTGTACTTGATTTTTAAAATTAGGACTTTATCATTTGATTTTTTTGTCGCCACGTTTTACTGCATTTCTGGGTTATTTGCTTATGAACTCATTACGCTGATGGCCTATGTATGTACTAGGTTGAGTTTAGAGGAAGTATACCCCCATTTAAGTGGAGAAAGATTAGAAAACCATTTAGGGAAAACACCACTCAGTACACCTGACCGGGATCCGTACCTACATTTCCCCGTATTCGGCAAGTCGGTATATTTCTAGAGTGACATCTTAGATCAAAGGTGGCCAAATCGGGGCACGCATGCCACTAGTGGCATGCCTGAACCACCATAGGATTTTAAAAAATATAGTAAATTATAACAATGTCAAATAAAATAAATAAATCATCTAAGTTAATAAATTGCTAGAATTTTAGCTATTAATTTGGCTGTCTGTGTGTATTGTTTCCCGCCACTCAAGCTGACTTTCTCTCCCCCTTCCACCACATACTCTACACCCTCTCATACTGCCACGTGCCATCCTGTACACATTCTTCAGTTGCTATTTGGTGGCATACTGACTGCTATGAACTGTGCTGTGCTCAGTCTTAAAATATTTGTTTTTCATTATAAATAGGAAACAACCAAACAATCCAAAATTCCTATACAAATCAGGAATTAAAAATATATATTACACTGCCAATTTTTCGAAAAATGGTGGTGGTACGAAGATAAGTTTAAGTTAGAGATTTTGGGGTGGAATTGTAACGTTTCCCGTCACATGGAACACTCTGCAGTTATTTAGCCTGGCCCACTAAACGTGGATTTACTTATTGTGGTAGCATGCCCACAATAGTTTGATACTTCCAGTGATGCTCGGACGTCAACATTGCCCACTTCATCCAATAGAGCGCTATAGAAAATCCAACGGCGCAATGAATAATCTGTGACCTACGTCATAACATGATCGGTGAGCTGTTGGTTTGGCAATTGAGACTAGTTTTGTGTCGGCTGTCCAGCGGTACGGTTTCTTAAGTGTGCGTTGAACTTGAACGCTTGTGCTGAGAAGACCCTCTGTCTCCGTGGGGAGGGTTTGGTGCTAATATTTAGTGGCAGAGGTAAGGTAGACCTTTTAATGTGTAATTAATTACTATAATATATGCTGTCGGTTATAACTTTCAAAGTTGTTTTACTTTTCATAATGTTTACAAATTTTACCAGTTTTAATGGGACTAGAATGAAATAATTGACTGGTCATGCAGGGTGAAAACTACTTGGCGTAAGACCATTTAATATAACAAACCTTTGATCTGATTGGATTAAGTGTTATGTACGATAATAATATTCTATTTAAACTGTGATATTTTACTAATTTGTGTCCGCCATGGATATATATAGGGCAATGTTGGGCAACAATAGTTGATGTCCACAATTTGGTTTATCACTCAGTGTTACTAGGTAGGATGATTAATTTGATTTTTCCTTAATTGGCACTACCTGTATGATAACTACATAACTGTGCCAGTATCTTTTATATTAATGCTATTTATTTTTAACTATTTACCTAAATGTCAGGTCTGGTTGTTTTATGTAAAACTAAATACTTAGATTATTGAGGTATTAACGGTTTTGAAAACGTTCTTAACAGGATAGAGTGTCCCGCACTATTTTGTGGAAAATTCAAACCCCCCTTTTTTTATTAGTATTATTTTATATCAAAGTTTATACAATAAATTATATAATACATTTTTGTAACTTTAATTAAATCTGGTAATTGACATTTATAAAGGGTTACATTTATTGTTGGAACCATACTAATTATTCTCGGGGTTTGTAGGGTTTCTGACTCGACATCTGGGAGTCTGGGGTTTATTTACCAGCCCATGTTCTGCCAACTACGGACCACCTTCGTGGTACTTCTTTCGTGGTTGCCTACTCCTGACTGGTGACCTGAGGCACTCACGAGTGAAGTTTTGCTGAGTTGCATACCAACTTGGATATCCCTGAGGTTCCACGTGGAACGTGTGGCCACACGTGTCACCAGACTCACCGAGACCAATAAGTGATACATTAGACTTTTTTTTTCCTCTAAACTTAACTTCAAGGATGCTGACATATGAAGATTGACTTTAGGTAGAACTATCCAAAGGAGTGACCAACTATCGGCGAACCCATGTGACTCCTGTGTCTACTGTAGGGAGCGTTATCTTGAACCTATGTGCACATTAATCTGGTTCTTTCAGCGCGGTGGCCACTCGCAGCTCATAATTTGTTTTAGTATATAGTAACCTGTATTGGTATTTGTGTTTTAATTATTAGGACTGAATTGTTGTTGTTATTATTATTATTATTATTATTATTATTATTATTATTATTATTATTATTATTATTATTATTATTAGGTTAAGCCTTCAGGCTAGTGTAAATCCCTTTCAAACAAAATATGGGCTCTCAACGTTGAATAGTTATTTAATTTGGAGTAATTTTGTTAAGTGTTAAGTTTAAGATAAAGCTTTATGAACGTTGTCGAGGGTTGGCCCATTATACTTGTGTATCCAATTAAGGCTCATACCAATTTGAAGTTGTTTAGAACTTCTTTCATGTGTGTAATAAAATTTGAGTTATCCCTTGATTACTTTTGAATTTCATCTTAATTAACTATGAATAGAGCTTCAGATATGGTTAATCTATAGAGTGGTTAAAGATGGATACTTAATAATGGCTGGGAGAATACCTGCCCAGAGGAATAACCGTATAATACAATATAAGTATTCTGATTTTCCTTATTTTTGTAGGTACACCTAACTTATATTAGTCATTTTCATTTTGTGAATTATTACAGTAACACTAGGAAAACATTTTCATGGTTTGGTTAAACGTTAGTCTATAGTGTTTATTAGCAGATTTTGCAGATTCGATCATAGTAAACATATTAGGGTACATGGATATAATATTTATTGGTGGTTTGAGTAAAGGGCTAAAGTTGATCCCTCTCTGAACGGTTACTTATCAGCCCGGGTCTGCCTTACTAGGAGTGTGTTGATTTTTCACTTATTATCTTGCGAATGAACGAATTCCTCGTTATAGTTCATGTGCACTACCGCCAATGAGGTGGCGCCCAACAGTCAAAACTCTCCTTGGTCGATCTTGAATTTAGTGTGACCATTACCAAAAGCTCCATGACCCCGCCCTTCTCCACTGCTGCAACCCGGGAATTTTATACTACCCTTCGAAATCTATGACGTCACAAATAATAACTACAATATTTAGAGCAATGGGATTAAATTTGGACAAATACTGACTTTCAACCACCATTAGATGGACTATTCCACGTCGTGCATGCATGTTACGGTTACTTCCATGTATGGGACTTTATTTTTTCAAACCCACTGATGCTTGAATAACATGTAATTGATTACCAGGAAAATATTTGAGCAAACAATAAATAAAATAATTACATATCTTCAATCAAAAGCAAGCAGTGCTTGCATTGCTTTCCCTGACGCGACGCCATTGTAATAATTGTATATTCTTTAATGTGAATGTATATTCGCCCAAGTGTGATATGATACTTCACTATTTTCAAATATTTTCAAATTTATACACCAGGCACATGTTTTCGCACAGGAACAACGAAAGAAATCGTTAGATCTGTCCCCTCAAAATTAAGTATACGCCACTATTTATCGTTCCAAATTGATCCTTTGGAAAGGGTATGGTTATGTCAATCTAGTATAGTATAGAGAGCACTGAGTGAAAGATAAGTTGATAAATCAAACTTTATGTCTATGTTCTTTAAGTGATTACTCTGATCAGTGATCTGTAAAGCTTTAATCTCTTTATCTTGACGTGATGGCCGACAAGGCAGTTGTTTGAAAGTAATTCATAAAATTAAAATAAAATTATGAAAAGTGAAAAGTAATTAATAATTACACAGCATATTTATGTCGCCATTTGAAGCGTTTTACTCCTTTACGAATAATGAAAACCAGTATTAAAACAGTGAATTCAATTTCGTGTTGATTTTTGATAACATTTATTTTTATAGATAGTAGTTTGGTATCAATAGACGTATTTTAAGTACCAGTAGTGATTAGCACTCGTATTATTTGGAACAAGTTAAATGTACTTACAAATATGCATACATATTGTCCCCTAACACCAAATCTTGAACATAAAATAATCTTGCTGATAGTATGCCTACCTCTACACTTCCACTAAGCTAGGGGTTTCCAAATTTAGAGACAAACCCTTTCCCATAACCCCAGAAAAAGGTGTGAGATTTCCTCAAGAGGTATGCCAACAAGTTTATTTAGTTTTATTACAATCACTGGTTTCTTCAAACCTTTAATTAACACAATTATTTCATTTAACTAATCATACATTGTTGTATTTAATTAATTCGTACAAATTAGCAATGTAAAAATCCCACATTGTCTTGTATGTGTTAAAGAGAGAAAGAGATAAGCGAAAGTTTAATTTTATTTGAACAATACTGTGCAGACGACAGATCAAAAGTTTCAAACACAGATGGCCACCCATTATACTAAAGAGATCAATAGTGTATGCAGATAAAGCAACCTTTATTAATTGTATATTAATCATTGGATCAATATTGGCAAGATTGATTCAATGCACCGGATCTTTTGCCTGATTTGATACTATGCCACTTGACTTATATCGATCCAGTGAATCTATTCAAAACCCAGGAAGCGAACATCCCTACTCTAGGAAGCCCGTTTTGGAAGGCTTTATTTTGTACCAGAATCCTACTGTATGGTAGTATTTTGGAAAGATAAACAGCCTTTTAAAACACTAACCCAAATATCTTTTTTTGAAATTAAAAATTACCTATGATTTACTTAAGGTGTTATCACGTGATTTTTTTTAAAGCTAGATGCTTCTATAGCTAATTGAAGTGGTCTTTTACAAGCAAATTTTTATAATTGGATTCCCTTAAAATCAACTTGAAATGCTCCTCAACAGGATTTATTTTTTAAATTTAGAACCCTTTATAAGCCTTAGAAGGTCTCCTCCCAACACATTTTTAAAAGTTGAATGCTCTAAACGTTAAATGGAGTAGTCTTCACTCAGATCTTTATTAAAATATTATATGTATATAGAAGTTATTTAGAGTGGGCACCTAGGGATATTGCTTTTAAAAATAGGATGACTCTAGAAGACATTTAAAGTGATATTCACCCGGAAATTTTTAGAAAATTAAAGGCCTCTAGAAGCTATTTGGGATGATCTTTCCCAAGCAAATTTTTGAAAAGTGAGTCACTCTATAAGTTGTTTGAAATTCGATATAAGGCCATCTTTAAACTTTATATTAAAAATTTCTAAAAGTCAGGCGAAGTTTTAACCCCTTTAGCCCACCTTCCTATGCCTATGGGTACTCGTCCCTCCAAGGATTCACAAAAGGATTTTAAGGGGTATGCTATTTTCTAAAACTAGGTTTTTTAAATAATAAAATGTATTGATAATAATAATAAGTTTGATCGCTAAAGTAAGCCAGATTTGACGTATATTATAAACTATTTCTTTGTTATGGCTTTATTTGGTTTATCACTATAATAACACTATCTTTGTTTTTAAGAACCTACGTATTGTACTATATTTCTAGCTCCTAATTGCTTTCCTTACTAATTTACATATAACTGTTAAAATACATTGATTATGAAGTTATACGCGTTTAAATCTAACATAAGGAGTCATGTTGTTTTGAAATAGGTTCACAATTTCCAGCCTACTGGTTGATAGCAGGCTATTTAATTTGATCAAGGAAACCGTTAACAAACTGAGATATGGTATTATCTCGGTCATATGAACTCGTAACTAGCAACTATACCAGTCGCACAAAAATGCTAAGGCCGTAAACATTGATCTCTGGCTAACCGCGGAATATAAAGCCTATTGCTTAAAAATCTTCAACCCTTCGGTTTATTAAGATCTTAAGTTATTTGAACATACATGCCATGTAGGCTCAAGGAACCAGTATTAGTGCAAAGGTAGCAAGACAAAGAATAAAATAAAAGGAAATCAACTGGGATATTTATTTGACCTACACTCAAATATGCCAAACCCAAGTATCAACCTTAACTTTCAGAAAAATAGTGTAGTCGACTATTGACGTTGATGGAGTTTGGATTTTGTTTAATATAAATGCAAAGAGTGACATGAAGCTATGATTGACCTGAAGGCCGTTTTATTATCAGAGTATAGAATAAGATTCAAAAGGTAAACAATATAATATTTAGTGATCGCGGACAATGCGCAATAGTAAATAAATTCATTAATACTCGTCAAGAAGTACTGTACTTATGTACTTAAGTATACAAAACAATATTAAATGAAAGCAATCAACATGCATTTAGCTTAATTAGAGAATATTCATCGTTAGGAAACATTATCAGTAAATGTAAACAAATATAAATGAAGTTGTTTATTGCGAGCAATATGCATATTAAATTATAAGCAAGGAAACAACCTATCATCTACACATTTTACTTAAGCCATTCAAAAGATAACGTTTAACACATAATATTAAACTTGCCTAAAAATCTACTTGTATCACATTTCCGTATTTATAAAACATAACTTTTATAATACAAGTAGAGTTCTGTTCGTAACAGTACACCTGGATCTAATGTTGATTAGAAACCTGTCTATTTTCATCTAACAACCCGTTAGGTGGGGGAAACTTCGACACGAAAATAGTTATTTACTTTCTATCCTATCTGCTATGTTCACAATTAACTCCTAACATAATAGAGTTATCTAATTCATTCCCCAATAACTTTAAACATGAAAATATGATGTGAAATATCATTAGTTACGCTTGGACTTACTTCAACTTTAAGTATATACCAAAATAATTAAAGTTCAAGATAGCACACAATGGTCCGAACTTGGACCAAAAAGGTTTAAGACCTTAAGATGTGAGTATCCAAAAAAAAGTTCTAATTCCAATAGAAATTAAATTTGGTAAAAATAAATAAATACATATTTTGAAATATAATCATATTTAAGCCCTACATAATTTTAACTGAATTTAGATGATACCTAGTTTTCAAATAAAAGATATATTAAAAAGTCTTCTCCAAAATAACAATCACTTACATGTTGGTAAGTCCCTAATTCCTATCAGCATCAAAGAGTCAAGTCTCATTTTGGGTACTAGCTTATATTTGAATTTGATAAGCGGGTGAATATGGTAAGGTGATATCACATGACCAAAGAAGTCATCAACAACAAGTCAGAAATGGCCATCTCAACTACGCCTGCACACAACGTTGTGAGGATGACCATGTGGGGGTAGGGAAACACACGTGATAGGAGATATCACTCCTTTCGCCAAGATTTAGCACCTGCGCAGCGTCTTGAACTCGGGGATAATGTACAAGCGAACAGGGGTCACATGCCACTTCGTAACTTCTTTCTTGCCAAACTCGAACTATAAGCAATGTTCTGAGTTAACGTGTGTGGAGTGTCCATGATTAGGCTCCAACTTCCCGGTAAAATGGGGTAAGTGTGTATTCACTCTTTTAAGGTGGTAGAAGTTGATGGCTATGTGAGTTGTAGCTACAGTATAGTTTCAAGTGGTTTATTTTCACCAGTGATCTCTATACTATACTGGATGAATCAAATAAACTCACCCCTTTCAATTGACCATATCGTGACGTTAAAGTTTGTCATCTGCTTGGTTGCGAGGGGACAGATTTAATGGTTTCTTTCAACGTTCTTTTGTAAAAACGTGTTTATGGTTAATAAAATTCTTTGGCTGAAGAAACATTTATGTTAAGGAATATACAATTCCGTTTTAAAGGTAATAATTTAGTAATAAGTATACCATGTTTAATGTATTAAAATATTTAGTTATCACTCATTTCGTTTACATTCCACCAAGACTACAATATATCTAAAGTTGGCTATTACCTTATATATTGGTTTTAGAAAATATATTATATTGGAAGTTCCATAAATATTATTAATAAAGGTAGCTTAAAACATAATTACATTTCTTTGAATGCCAAACTTTGTGTACCCAGTAGTTTAACATTCATACCATCATTTAGGTTATAGGCTTGTAGTAAATATTACTATATATATACTAATATTATAAAGAGGAAAGATTTGAATTTTTTTTTTTTTTGTAATGGATAAACTCAAAAACTACTGGACCGATTTTAAAAATTCTTTCACCAATATAAAGCTACATTATCAGCAAGTAACATAGGCTATATTTTATTTTGAGAATTTAATTTATTCCTCATAAAAATGTTAATAGTATATTATATAGTCGTTGTAAAAATAAGTTGTTGAAGGGAAAGTGTGGTTGGTGAAGGGGGCGGTGGGGTAGGGGTGAGGAATAAGGAATGAGATGAAAATAGGTGGGAGGATAAGAAGAGGGAGGGGCTATATAGTGATGGTAGGACTGTATTTAAAAAAAAGTTTTGTTTTTATATTGACATGATGGATGATTTGAAGCTTTGTTTTACAGGGTTCTTTACAACATTTTTTTACGGGGAAGGGGGGCTAGTTACAATATATAATTAAAGTTCTCTTAGCTTGTATTATCTATTTCTTTGAGAAGCCATATTATATTTTAAATTCAATAACTTTATTGAAATGAGGTAGCTTAACACTTAATTACATGTGTTTAAATAACAAACTTTGTGTAGTAGGTAGTTTTACATTCAAACTATCATTTAGGTTATAGTGCTTGTAGAAAGTATGACTATATTACAATATATTTATAGTTCCCTCTGAATTTGTGTATTACTTTCAGAAATCATATTATATTTAATATTCGTTAACTATAATTAAATTGATTATTTTTGTTCGAATGACAAACTTTGTTTATAAGTTCAAACGCTCATTTGGGTCAGAGGCTTGTAGGTAGTATTATATATGATCATACATCTACTTATTTAAACAAAGAAGACGTCATGAATGTTAAACTTAATTATCTTTTTCAAATCTTTTATTGACTCATTTATTTCATTTAACTAATCACATATTTATACAAATTAGCAAACTATGTAAGAAGTCACATACCTTGTATGTGTGAATGAGAAAATGTTATACCCGAAGTTTTTTTCCTCTCTTACATAATGGTGTGCAGAATACGAGAATTTAAGCAATTGGTGTCCATCCAATTATTTTATAGATATCAATGGCGATAACTGATTTTCACAAGGCTGTAGGGATCTTTGTAATTTTTTGTTGGTATTAATATTTAAGCAATTTTGATTTTTGATTTATTTAAAACTTATAAAATATAAAGTGTGTGTAGGTATTTTGGTATCCTAACCAATGAAAGTTATCAAGTTTTTCAATGGAAAATCATTATTTAAGATATGCGTGACACATATTATAATGATCAAACACTGTATTTGCATGGATATTCGTCATATTCAAATCAATGTAAATTTGTGCGTCGTTTCTATTATGTAAACTAAATGGCTATATCAAGTATTCTTGTAGATTTATGAAGCTCTTATTAACTCCACAAAGACAAACCACCGAAGACTAAGTTTGTTGATCTCCAGCGATTTAAAAAGGTAAACTATTATGCCGGGATCACGATTAATTTAACGTTCACTTCGTAACTTCCATTCAAGGTTATGCAATGGAGGACCTACAGTTTAACGTGGAATCCAAACCACGGTGGAGGCCTGCCACTCCACACATTCACAAGTTGTGAATAATACACGACTTGTCAGATCACTCATTGTAAATATACAAGTGTGTGATAAGGATTCATGTAACCTAACTCAACAACTTTAGCAAAACACAATGACTATGGACTGTTTGAAAACAAATTGTTCACTAAAATTAAACCAAATCATTTAGGGCTGATTAGGTTAAAAGTAGGTCTAGGCTACTTGCATTAGAAGCATACTGGGTACACAAAATAAAGTGTAATACGAGGCTACGACGTTTGGAGCTCGCGAAACACGGAAAATAAAACACTAGCTAAGAATTCGTCTGCATACCATAAACATATGTGAATATCATCAACATAAATAGCTTTTAAAATATCACAGATTTGGAAGAAAATGTTGCGACCCCATAAAAATACTTTATGAACATATGAATAAATCAAAAAATATGCCAGTGGGTCTTGTGCCAGGTCAATTATTATGCCCTAAACATATGCATATAAATTATTTGTTGTTAAAAAAAACATGTGAAACTAAGAATTTTTGCAATCCACAGAGGAATAAAATACTTTATTTTAGTCTGCAATTCATTACATTTATATCCATTTACAAAAATTACAAAATTGAATAAAAATCAAAGATATCATGCATTATTAAAAGAAAAAAGCAACAGAATCTTTAAAAAGGAAATTAGAAATCTTCTCAGGCATTGCTCCTACTTCTAATAAAAAGGAATACAACACTTTAATAAAACTACTTACAGAAAAATATTCAGAGGCTCATACAGATAGGTGTGTGTAAAAAGTTCCTATCCCTGTTATCATTATTAGGTGACAGTATGTCCTAATGACTTGGCTTGCTTCAACCCAATTCTTGTCCTCCTTTGTATGAAAGTAAAAGTGTACACACTGATAATTTTTTCTCAAAAATTTCATTTCATAACATGCTGTACTACATACATCAACTTGTTGTGTTACTTGTCCTACAAAGAATCGTTGAGACTTTTTTCCAGCAAAAGAAACCAAACCAAAGTCTCCTTGAAACAGAGTAGAATTATGATTGCTTGAAACAGAGCAGAATTATGATTGAAACATTTGTATTTCTGATGAGAGAAATTGCAACTTCATCTCGTAACTTGTGGACATACTTTTTTTGGGGCCAAATAATAACGCTGATACTCAATAATAAATGAGACAAAAATTACTGCGTGAAGGCTTTTGGTTTCTACAACTGGAGATATATAATCCCCCCTTTGGTCTAATTAATTTTGACGAATCTCTATATCTTGGACAGGAACAAGGATTAGCGGTATGTTAGGATATTTGCAGCGTGTGTCTGCAAACCTATTTGCACTATGCACAGCATATTGCCCAGCTTTACATGTTGTCCAAACTGCACGTTTTAACGGTGCCACCAATTCCATCAACAACACCTTTGCCATGCGACATGGCAAAGAAATGCTGTGAAACATGGACGTTATAGTTTTCCTTATAAAATGTTAAGTTGGCAAACAAAAACTCTTCGTTTAAATTGACTTGCTGCACCATCACTCATGAATGTGATAGTCTTTATTTTTGGGTCAACTGAGTTACAAGATTATCTAGAAAGCTGTGAACATAATATTTATTGTGTTATAGCTCCTCACTAACTATTGCATATGGGTAGCCTATGTTTTTCTCATTCCTTACTCAGTCTAAAAAATAATATATATATATATATATATATATATACATACATACACACACACACACATACATGAGGTGTGGCTACTAAATAACCAGACTCATTTTTTGCGACTTACCTGAGGTCTCAGTAATAACCAGAAGAGTCAGATATTGATTTATGCTCTTTTCTCCCTCTACCTTCCAAATTTCAAGGTCGTGCAACCGACAGTTCAGCCATAGCCTTTGTTTGAAGTGGACTGTGTACCTGAGCTCCATCAGAATTATGTTGAGTGTAAAAGATGAGCAGTGTGTCAACGTGAAGTTTCTTGTAAAACTTGGGAAATTTGCTATAGAAATGTACTATTTGTTAAAGGAAGTCTATGGCAGGGGTCCCCAACCCTATGCCCGCGGACGCCATGGCGCCCGAACCTTTTGCGCCTGCCCGCCACTTTTTGACCACAGCTGAAAAGTTATTGACTAATTATTTTAATCTGTCACGTTTTCAACAAAAATCAAGTTTGTGCTTATCTCCAAGTATGCTGTTCTCAAGAAGTTGGTGATTGAAAGCCCCCCCTCTTTCCAATCCCTCCCTCTCATTCCGGTTTCTTTGCCGGGTCATTTTCAAAGAGTACTTTAATACTCAGAACCATCATTATACTCACTAATACCATGCTAATACTTCCTATTTCCTTTGTAAATACCTTGACATGGGTCTACCGAGCTTTGTTGCCTGAATAAACACAGAATAAACACATAATTTAAAAATCTACCTAAGCACCAAAATGGTAGTGAGTAGTTAAATATTTCCTTGTGTATTTATTTTGGTCTTGTTAAAATCGTAAATAAAGCAGTATTTTTTTATTATTATTATTGACTTTTGGTTTGGTGAAAATTGTTTTAATCGCTTTAACTGGTTTCAGACTAACTTTACGTGTGTACCATTTGCGTTGTTTTATATTCAAATTTTAAAAGAATTTTTTTTTTTTTTAATTTTAGACACATTTTTTTAATAGTATATATTTTTGTGTGTGTGTTATTTGCATTATGAATTATGTTCAGCTAAAACTTTAGTTGAAAAAGTGATTGGTGCCCGCCGCACTACCGTTAGTTTTGAATGTGCTCTAAGGTACTAAAAGGTTGGAGATATCTGGTCTATGGTGATCAGTGTCTATCTCGTACTCAAGTGTTTGATTGGTTTAAAAAATTTAAGGAGGGGAGGAAACGGATCCAAGACAATTCACACCCTGGCCGTCCTCGCACATAAAAAATTAATGTTAATATTGAAAGTGAGTGAAATTGTTTGAAAAAATCTACGCTTGAGCAATTGCTGACTTAGTTAATATCGATAAGGAAACTGTTCTACAAATTTTACATGAAAATTTACACATGAAAAAAGTTTGTTCTAAAATGGTGCCAAAATTGCTCACTCCTGAGCAAAAGGAAATTTGAATGAACATTTCTGCTGACATCCTTCATAACATCGAAAATTATCCAAACGTTTTAGAAAATGTGATAACTTGTGATGAATTGTGGATTTTTCAGTTAGACCTTGAAACTAAACGCCAATCCATGCATTGGAAGAGTCCCAGTTCACCGAGACAAGCGAAAGCACGGATAAGCAAGTCAAAATTCAAAGTAATGATAGTTTTTTATAGCCGATGATTGTTCACATTGATTGGGTACCTGAAGGTTAGACTGTTAACCAGGTTTATTATAAGGAGGGTTTGACAACCCTTTGTGAACGTATAAGAAGAAGAAAACCTGAAATGTGGAAGAACGGCTTGTGGATTCTTCATCAGGACAACACACCAGCAAATAAAGCGCTGTTTATCCATAGGTTTTTGGTGAAGCACAAGATTCTGGTGTTGGAACATCCACCTTACTCACCTGATCTAACCCCATGTGACTTTTTTATATTCCTGAAGATCAAGTCTACACTAAAAGGGACCCGTTTCGACTCTGTTGACGCTGTGAAGGAAAAAGTGATGAAGCTAATGAACAGCCTCTCAGAAAAGGACCAGAAACATTGCTTCCAACAGTGGAAGATTCGTATAGTGAGGTGTAGGGATCAGGGAGGGGACTACATTGAAGGTGATAACATGTCCATTGAGTAATTTTGTAAATAAACTTTCTTAGAGCATCAGTCCGGTTATTTAATAGCCAAACGTCGTATATAAAATTTGTGACTTGGCCCAATGTGCATTTTGAATTTCATTTTGTTGCTCCACAATGTAGTTTTCTGCAAAGTCCACTTGAATAACTACGTGTTGTTTACTAGCTTGTATTTTTTTTTTACTCAAAAATTTTAGACTGTTGGCGTTTAATACAAGTGTGAGCTAGAAAATTAGGTTTTTTCTTTTGGAGAGCTTCAAGACATTGCTCCATTGTGCCTTCCATGTCTTGAAGAGTGACTCTTAGGTTCATTGTCTCCCACTGTTCTCATTTCACAATAGTTTTCATCAACATTTTTATCCTTTAAGGATATTTTAGAACATGTATTGCACTATGAAAACATACAACTTTTTTCTTCTTAGTCACAAACCATGGATCCAATAAAGTCTCGACAATAATGTTTATTTCCAAATATTTGTTTTTAAAGTAGGTCCTATTTTAAGGTAGACCTATGCATAAATATCATTAACATTGTTTTTAAAACCATAAAACATAACTTAAATGTGTGTAAATTTCATTCATCACTGAGCCTAATAAATCATAAAACTAATATTATTCCATTTCTAGTGACTGTGTCATTCCATTACTTAGAGGTCATTCTGTTACCGTTAAATATTGGTGTAATAATTTTCTGTACTTTTTTTTAAAAAAAAGTTAATTTTGTGTGAGCAGATCTATTTTTCATACAAATTTTAAACTTTAATGAAAAAATTATTTATTCTCAGAGAACAACAATTAGCCTTTTAACCGTAGTGGAATGACAACATGTTGATGAGTATGGGGAAAACTCTTTTGGACACCCCAGATTTGATTTATTTTTAGTAAATCACTTCTGACTTATCTAGTCGGTATAAACGTCAAGTATTTACATGTAAATATTTACATCTACACTAAGTCAGATAAGATTGTATTATGTATGATCTATTATGGCAATTATTTTTTATTATTTTCTTACAAGTACTTTTTTCTAAAACTATGATAAAATTTATGTATTAAGCCTCTCAAAATCTTTCATAGAGTAACACTTACATTTTCAAATGACGTTATTTCTAATTCTTTGTCACAGGGCCATTAACATAATCTAGCCTAAAATCTGGATCCAATTAACTTCAAATTTTTTATTATTTTTGTTCTAGGTTTTCAATGATATTTCAGAAGCTGCTAGCTAAGAAACAAATTACATTCTACAATGACATCAAGAGTGAAATCGTTGACAAATAAACTAAACTTACATAATATACTTTTGCTGAAAAAAGATAGAACTATAATACACACAAAAAATCATGCATTTGTGTTGCATCCCCAATGCATCTGCACTTGCCCCTCGGTGAATTTGTTTTTACAAAGTAATAGTAATTGTGATTATGCCAACTCTAGATTGACAGTAGGACCCACATATGGTGCTACTTGTTTTAATAGTATCTTTAGAAATAATTCAAGCACTTCAGCCAAACAAGATGAAAACCAAGATTCTCTTCCAAGAAGAAGGCTCGGAACATTGGCAGCAACACTAGTGCACAACTCATCTTCTTTTGTACAACCATACTTGAAGCTCATGAGAATCGACAGACCCATAGGTATTAAATAACTTGCTTTAAATTCAAATAAAGGAAAATGTCAACATGGACATGGAAGTCAAACAACAGGAAGTTTGGATTTGCACACCAACTTACGTCTTGGGTTCAATTCTCGTACATAGCCTGTAATGTTTAATTTGATTGAATGGTACTAATATAATATCAGTCACTCTTACTGATGTTACCCAGTGATGGATACATAGAATGTTTCAGGGTGGGGAATACTGTAGGAAAACTGATTGATATGATATGAATAGTTCACTAATTAATAGTCCCTATTGCAGGGATATGTGTGCTATGAATTAATAAAATAAGTTAGTGTAAAGAGCAAAGATATTACATACAGTCGAAGCCTGATATAGCATACTTCACCCTCGTGTTAAAGATTAATTTTGGTATATCGGAAGGTGACCCATAGAGTGACAAATGATGAGGTGGGAGGACGAGGAAAAGATTGCAACATAATGCACTAACTTCCTATATGTAAATTTAATTCTCAATGGATTTATAGATTTAAAGGATAGCGACACTTGTCTTTGTTTCTTGGTGATTATGTAAGCCTAGTAATAAATGGTAATGCAGAATTACTCTATTTACTGAATCTTTACAAGTAAGAATTTCACTATATGCATTAATTTTTTAGATGCACTCTTCACCGTGTTATATCCAAATTTACAGTATATCGGACCGTGCTATATTGAGCTTCTACTGTAAAATTTAAACTATGTATTTTTAATAACATAAAGGAAACAATATTAAAGTTTCAAACAATTAAACTGCATATCCTTTCACGATAGCCTCTTATAGTCTAATATACGCACACATTCTTTTTAAGACACAATATGAGCAAATGATAACTGTTAGAATTTGAGCCTAGTTTTTCACATGTCATCAATCATTCAGGTATCAAACAGTTTAATCACAATCGGATTCCTAACTCTCAAAATTATTTCATATTGACGTTCAGCAAATATTCAGGCTATTATACAACTCAGAACCTGACTCTTAGGAAAATTCCGGACTTAATAATGACTACTGACTCACTGAGATTTTTCCCAATGCCAATGACCGAAATGCACAAAGTGAAAAAAAGAGAGGACAGGTACTAGACATACAAGGAACCAAAATATTCCACATTCAAAAATATGCATCTTCCAAAACATAGCTGCACCACCTCACCCCAAGTCTGCCCTCTTCCATGTCTCAATACTCCCTTTTTTATCTTAATATTATATCTCCTAGCACCCATCCCTAGTGCCTCTTGCTGTAAAACTACATCCCCTCTTTTTATACGATCCCATGAGATTACATATTCATACTTCACCTTTGACCAAGCGCTGCTGCATCCCCTACCACTAATTTCTCTGCAGTCAAAAACCATCACCTATTCCCCAGACACACAAACTGTCATATCCTGTGCACAGAGCCCATCCCCAGAAACTTCTTTATCACCCTACCTTTCCCTCAAAATCACAACTTAGCTGATACTTAGCATACTGACTAATCGAGAAAGAAGAACTTACAAAATGTTGGAAAAGACAACTTACAACAGAGTATAAATAAAAATTGATATCACTCAAATATAATCTAAAACTAACAAATACAACAGTTTTAGCGAAACACCTTTATTTAAATTTTATGATGGTGCATTCTCAAATACAAGAACCTTGTGAGCTTTCAAATGAGGAATAAGTCTTCATTTGTCAAGGTTTATTATGTCCAACATTTTTTTTTAAATTCTCATAGAGGATAGTTTTCCATTTTTTGTTGTAATTCAAACAGTTTAACATTCAGACAAAAATAAATAATTTTATTTTTAACTTAACTATACCTTTTCTTTATTTTTTGAATTATAGACGTACTGAGAACAAACTGGTCTGTTGATACTTGTTTTTATTACACCAAGGGGAGCTCAACCAATCAGGTTCCCTTGCTGGAAATAGAGTATATTCTATTGGCCAAGATAGAATGTCTGCGATAAACAGGGTGCCTACCATTCGGGAAAATCCGGGAAAACTGGAATTACCAGTTGGGAACAAGAATAGGAAGGGAATTTGGTAAATAAATAATAAAAAAAAACAGAAAAATGTTGTTTTACTCAAAATATGAAATATAGTAATCATTAAATCAGTAAATTACAATGTGACTACTTTTTTTGTATCTGTATAATATATTTTATAATTCTATAATTCTTAGTAGACTATGTTAATACAAATAAAAAACATGATTATTTAAATTTTAAAACTTATTGTTATTCATAAAAAAGAGTAATAAAAAGACACGGGGAGAGAGAGGGATGAGTTAGAAGGGTGTGACATACTTTAGGAAATGATCAGGGAAAAAGTCAGGAATTTCATTGATCAATTTGAGTAGACACCATATTTATAACTATTTAATAAGGGGAGTTAAATCTGAATAAAAACAAATTAAATGTTACATTTGTCACTCACTTGGGGTATTAATTGACACCTCTATTTCAAAAGCAATGGCATTTTGATGAATACTTAATACTTGTTTTTACTTTGAATTAATAATTTATATTGCTAATTAATCCACTAATGTGCAGGGTCATGGCTACTGTTCTGGCCATGTGGTTGGGGCATTGCCATGAGCACTCCGCCAGGCTCGTTTCCAGACCCACACATGTTGATCCTGTTTGGCATAGGGGCGGTTGTCATGAGGGGTGCAGGCTGCACCATCAATGACATGTGGGATAGAGATATTGATGGGAAGGTAAAGCTTCATTGAATTAAAGTAAAACCATTTGAAATACACATTTATAATTAAAAGTAAAAATACCGGTAAGATATTTAAAATTTAATTCAATGTTGATGTAATAAGTTTTGTAAAGATAAACATAGATTGCCAATATTGTTCTTGTAGATATCCTATATTGATGTGGCATACATACTCTTATGTACTTTGATGGAAATTAACTTGGCTTAATTCTTTGGTTTGTAATACTTATTTACTCTATGGTATAAGGAATGCGAAAGTTCATTACAGCACTTACAATAGTACACCACCTATGTCTACCTTGAAGTAGTTCTATCCAGTTCACCTCATTACACCCCATCTCAATCAGGTCCTTTCTAATGTTATACTTCCATTTGTGTCTTGGTCTTCCCATTGGGTTTACCAGTTAACATCCTGAACACGGTTCTAGATTCTCCCACTCCCACCGCATGACCTGATCACTGTATTCTATTAGACTTGACTATCCTAATAATGTCTTGTATTGAGTACAGGGTATGATATTCATCATTAAGTAACCTCCTCCACTCTCCATCTGCCTCATCCTCTTTAGGACCAAATATCTTCCTAAGCAGCTTTTTTTCAAACACCTTATCACGCATATCACTTAACTTATATGGACTTAAATAAAATATATTAAAACACCTGTATATTTTCAAGCTTGCAATTTCTGAGTTGGCAAAATTGAGACCTTTTATATTGTACTTATAAAGGGAAAATACAAAATATTAGTTTAATGTTTGAAAAATGTGTTTTTTGATAGAATGTCTTAAGAAAGCATATTTTTTAATAATAAAATAAAGTGGTTTAAGAGTAAAATATAATATAAAGTAGGTCTACATAATAACATGTTGAAATTAGCTATATTTATTAGTATATGAGACACTTTTTCCTCGTCGGTAGTTAAGTAACACAAATATATGAAGATGCATAGAGCATACATATTTCAAAAATATTGTTTCTTTATTGGCTAACTACTCATTACTATACGAGCTTTCTTAAATTAAGTTAAGTTAAATCTTTCTTGCAAATATTGTGATCTCCTGTTTGTGAGTTGAAGCCAATGGCACATCCAAGGGGGATATGGGGGGGAAGTTAGGGTTGAAACCCCCCCAGACCTCAATACCCACCTACCGCTTTCTCGTCCCTAAAGCTGTTGAAATCATACATTAGGAACTCTACAAATGAAGATAGACTTAATGGGTTTCATGTACATACATCCAGAGGTATCAGTTACGGACCCATGTGGGAAAATGCCAGATTTGCCCCAGATCTGGTCTTTGGTAGTAGTACTATTCCCATTTTTTCAGATCAATAAATAGTGCCATTCTTATAGTTTTATTATTTTAGTCAAAATTATGTAAATTTGTGTTTTGTTGGTTTTAACTACCAAACAATGTAAATCATAATTATATAAATGCTTTTCTCTATTCAATTAAATTCAGAATGAAGTGATTAGGATTTAAGAAAGAAAGGGGTTGTTTACTTAATATCAATCATGTAATCATGATATGAAAAATATGAAAGCAAATACATGTTATTAATTACTACTATGTAACAAAAATTAATAAAATATATATAATTAATTATTATGTAACAAAAATTAACGACATCATTTAGGGTTAGCTATTATAAGACATTGACTGGGAACTGCTGAATTTCACTAAACATTAAATAATTTGATTGCAAAACTAATTTTTTCATCAAATTTGAATGCTTGACTAAGCTCTGAAGCTACAGTAATTAGTTTATTTATGAATTACATAGACAAATAGTAGTAATGTTATATCATCTAGAGTACTATGTAAAAGGCTTACTTTTATTTTCCTTCTGCAGGTTTCTCGTACCAAAGATCGTCCTCTAGTCAGTGGTGCCCTCTCCCAGTTTGATGCGCTTGTGTTCCTTGCGGGTCAGCTGGGGCTCGGACTACTCGTGTTGCTTCAATTGAACTGGTACACCGTGTTGCTAGGTGCCAGTTCTTTAGGTAAATATTGTGTTAGTTATGGGTGAAATGGTTTAGGGTGTTTAAATTACATTCATCTACATAACAGTATTTCCTGTTATTGCACAATAAGGTGAAATGCATGTGTCCATACAATTTATAAATTTAAAAGTAATAATTACTAAAGTTTCATGTGTGAATAAAGTTGTGAGGGAGAAATGTTTTCTTTCAATTTTATTGTGAGTTATATTTTGAAAATTCTCATATGTTAAGGCAATTTGACATTTCTGTGGGGTAACATTTTTAAATTACTGTATAGTCTCGGAAACTTGACATAATTTGGACTGGAATGGTGTCGAGTTATCAAAATGTCAAGTTTTACAAATGTATGTTTACTATGTCATGTTTACTAAACAAGTATCAAATATTATAGGTACAGTTGTACTGTACCGTAGTATTGTATGGAACAGTAATATAAGTACAGTACAATATATCATGTGTTAATATAATGGTGCATTTACATTGTGTGTAGTATACATAAATGCAGTACAGTACTGTACATGTAATATTGTATTGATTCAAATAACACATTACTGAATTGGAACACTAACAAACACAGCACTTGTATAAACACCACAGCATGACTGTTCCACTCGAGTTAAACAAACAAACTGAGAGGTTATACAGTTTAATGTGATGACTGGCACCAACAACTGTGTGCTCATGTGCATGTCGAGCTACACAGAATGTCAAGTTATCGAGTGTCAAGTTTCCAAAAGACTACTCTGTAATACACTTTAAATCTTAGTATTTTAGAGTAGCTTAAGCTTTGAGTTACTGATGGGGAAAGAAGCTACAGGAAGAGCGCTCATGTTAAGAGTAAACTGAAACTCTCCTTACCCCCTCCTCTTCTAAGGCCTAGACACTCTAGATCAGTGGTCTTCAACCTGTGGGCCACTTGCGGCCCACGGACCAATTTTACATACAACAATTTTTCTGTTTGAAAATTCTGTAAGATTTTTTTAGGACTAAAACTCTAATCTGAGAATTTTTGCGATGCTTAAGCAGCATGTGGCAACACTGAGACCCAAATCCTCTAACTGGGAATCCTCGCGATAATTATGCAACACGTGACAACACTGAAACTCAAGGTCAAACATCTGGCTGACTTCCAGCTACCCTCACTCCCTCCTCTCTCAGTACACGTCAGTCTTTTGTGGTGTGGTGTTGTTTGTACTTTGTTTGGTATATTACTTTTTGTATTCAGTTTTTTAACAAGCAAAAAGCAAAAAATTGGGGAAGAGGGAAGGGTGTTCAATGAGAAGTGGACAGACTTGTATTTTTTTGTAAATATTAAAGAGAAACCAGTTTGTTTGCTTTGAGGTAGCTGTGTTGAAGGAATAAAATTTAAAGCGGCACTACGACTCGAAGCACTCATCTAAAATGAATTCAGTTAAAGGGCAAGTGAGATCAGATAAAGTGGCTGATTTGAAGAAAAAACTGCATTGTCAACAAACGACATTTAAAAAGAAAAATTTTGAAAGTGAATTAAGGGTTAGGGCAAGATATATTATATCTGAGGAAATAGCTTTGAAATCAAAGCCATTTATGGATGGCAAATTTATAAAGGAGTGTATGGATTCGGCAGCTGAAGTTCTGTGTCCATCACAAAAACATTTGTTTTCAAAAGTTAGTTTGTCAGGAGTAACTCTGTCCAGAAGGATTGAAGAATTAACGAGCGATATTGAGAACACACTTAAAGAACATGCTTCTCAGTTTGTGTTTTTTTCAGTGGCCCTTGATGAGAGTACTGACATTACAGACACTTCCCAATTGGCTATTTTTATCAGGGGAATTCACAATGACTTTACCATAACAGAATAAATGGCCGCTTTTTTTCCAATGAGTGGCACTACTAAAGGTAGTGATATTTTTAATGCTGTCTCTTCAACTTTGGAGCAATACGATCTACAGTTGAGCAAATCTCTCCGGAGTAGTTACTGACAGAGCTCCTGCAATGGTAGGGGAAAATGGTGTTGTGGCACTAATACGAAAAAAGCTAGTACTGCTACATGTCAAAATGGCAACTTCATACAATATCATTGCATTATACACCAAGAAAACTTGTGCGCTAAGAGTGTGTGTTTCAAAGATGTTATGAAAGATATAACAAAAATAGTAAACTTCATCAGATCCCAAGGATTGAACCACAGGACATTTAATACATTCCTTAAAGGATATGGACTCAAGAGTACGGTGATGTACTCTATTACACAGAGGTTCGCTGGCTCAGTAGAGGTAAGGTACTAAAGAGAGTTTTCGACCTAAAAGAAGAAATTTGTGAATTCATGGCAAGTAAGGGCAAGCCTGTCCATCAGTTCAACGACCCTGAATGGATGGCTGAGTTTGCATATCTTACTGATATCTATATGCACCTAAACAACCTGAACATACAACTACAAGGTAAGAATAGTTTGATACATAACCTCTTTGACCAAGTGAAGGCATTTGAAAACAAACTTCGTCTGTGGGAAATTCAACTACAAAAAGGCGAATTAACACACTTTTCAACATTATCCCAATGTGAATTTCATAACAACGAAAAATACATTACCACACTCAGAGATCTAAGGTCCGATTTTGATACACGTTTCCAAGATTTCAAATCCAATGAAAAATTGTTCAACATATTTTCCACACCATTTAGTGTTGATGTTGAGGACGTGCCGAGCAATGTGCAAATGGAGCTTATTGAGTTGCAGTGTAATACAGATTTAAAAGAGAAATAATATGAATATAGATGTTTTGACATTTCACTCAAAATATGTTAAAGAAAAACAATTTCCAAATCTCCGAACTCATGCTCTGCTAATAGCATCACTCTTTGGTAGTACCTACAGCTGTGAACAACTTTCCTCAAGGATGAATATTGTGAAGTCGAAATTGAGGAACCGACTGAATGACGCCCACTTAGAAAGCTCCCTTCAAATTAGTACATCTAGCATTAAAGCCAATATTGAAAAATTAGTTAATAAAAAGCAGTGCCAAGTGTCTCATTAAAATTAGACCCGAAAACATTTAAACAACACCTTTTTATATGGGTAAAAATTTATTTTCTATTAAATAAACTTAGTTTTTAACTTTAATTTTCACATTTTTACTATGATTTGTTTTAGATTTTAGGTTATTTTAACAATGTGGCCAAATTACATTGAATACAACTATACCAACATGATTATGTGTGACATGTTTTATGTAAGGTGTGGCCTGCAACACTTTAGCAGGGGAAAAAGTGGCCCTTGATTCAAAAAAGGTTGAAGATCACTGCTCTAGATCATGTGACTGCTGATGCACTTTAAATTTATGTGTGTATATTTTCTTGACATTTATATACGTTAAGGTTGTATACAAATATTACACTCATGGGCTACAGATGAAGAAAATAGAATTTTAGATAAAAATCCAACTATATTTGTGGGAAACCATTTAGTAAAAACACCCTTTCTTACACTCTGGCAGAATTATAGCCCTAACCTCTTCATCCCTGACAAACCAGACTAAATGATCTTGACATTTATAAGACATCTTCACCGATGCGGGCTATGGGGTTATTTGGTAATATTTTATATACAATTTTTTTGTGATATAAACACTATCAAACATTTTGAATCATATTTGACATGACAATATTATGATTATTGGCTTCTTGTATTAGACCAGGAGTAGGCAAACTTTTGGACCTCGGTTGACTCATACCCTTATCAAAAGTCCCCATTGTTTTTCCACTCTACATTTTTTTCTGTACATCTTATATCTCTTCCTTGAATCCAATCTTTCCTCAAATACCTATGTCCACATATTGCTAGGAAAAAACAAAGAATAAATAAAATTTGTATTTTCATATATATATTTTTTTTCATTTTATCATTACTGATATGCTTGGTCGAGGTTATTTTGATCACACTCTAATATTATTTGAAAGTAATTGATGTATTTGTGAACTTAAAAACTCAATAGAATGATTTTTTAATAAATATTTAGTATGCTTACTCGATTCACTGAACATTACCAGGAGATTAACAGGTCGGTTGGCCAGTTGCCATTCCATGTATTAGACAATAATTACTTCTCATTCATGTCTAAAATGATGTTAAACACAACACTATTAAATTAAAGCTCAGAATTACAGTAAGAACAATTAAAAACTATAATACACCAAAATACATACATTATAGTTTGTGTATAAATGATGAATTAAAAACAAACAACCAACATGGTGCTGATGTTGATAAGTTATTTTATTCAGCTTTCTAGTTGAGTACTACACATTCGGGCTATACACTTTTATATTAATTACATTTATGGTTTTTAAGGATGAGGAAGGTTATATTCATACTAAATGTATCTGCGTTTGCACATAAAATAAGTGGAAAACTATTTTGAAAAAAACACCCTCACTACACACAATCAAGATTCCATCCTTGATATCCCTGTCATCGGCAGTCTAATCTACTGCTAGAGTAGCACTTTAGTTTAATTGATAATGTTAAAGGAAAGTGTTTTTGTTGTTTGATAATCCTTTTGCCAAGAGAAGATATGGCAAAAGAGAGTTATTCACTAAATATGTTACTATTCAGATTTTATTTAACTACGACTGGGCAAATGCCTGTACCAAATCTAATCATCTGCTGATTATGGCACACTCTGCTAAACCGATGATGATCATGATGATCAGCATTTGGCTAACCAGTTCTTAGAACCCATCTTTTGTTAAGGTGCTGAAAGAACCTCACAAGGCAGGTACTGGTGACTTAGAAATGATGAGTCATTATTGTTAAGCGCTTAGCAGACAGACTCTTATCCTTGGTTCTGTTGCTAGGAAAGAGTGTGAGGGGTGGCTGTTAATGTTCTTCAAGTAATCAGTTATACTTCATTCACGGTAGGAATTACTCTCTGAAAGGTCTTTTTTCCTACCAATATCCTACTATATAATAAATTTCTGGTAGGGAAAAAGGCGGAAAAAGGCCTTTCAGAAAACATTTCCTACACTGAACAGACTATACTTCTTTCATCAATAACAAGGGTATGGGGAAGGGGGTGTTGTTGAGAATATAAAGGTCAGTGAGAGAGAGAAGTTGTATTGAGGAGGGAAGATCGATTATATTTTCATGGTCAACCAGCAAATAGATTCCTGAACTATGAGAACAATATTCAAGGAAAGCTAAAACTGTGGGATATTCAAGGGAACTGGGTAAGATTCAAGGGAAAGTAAAACTAGGGAAGATTCAATGGAAACTAAAATTGGAGAATATTCAAGGGAAGCCAAAACTTGAGAAGATTTAAGGGAAACTAAAACTGGGAAAGATTTAAGGGAATCTAAAACTGAGGAAGATTCAATGGAAACTAAAACTGTGAAAGATTCAAGGGTAGCTAAACTAAGGGAGATTCAAGGGAAACTAAAACTAGGGAAGATTCAAGGGAAGTTAAAACTAAAGAACTACCATAGGTTTTAAAACTCCATCAAGGATTCAGTACTTAGATTTTATGATTAATTAATTGTGACTTAAAATATTATTTCAAATGATGTTAATTTAAATTCCATTTAATATATTGAACAACATATTTTTTTATGTTTCTATTTTAAAACTAAGATATTTTCCATAATAATATATTCATGGATATCAAATTTTTTTTTTTTGTAAAAACTATCGCAAACTTAACAAAGAACAAAAGGGAGTCGTCTTAACTTAACCTTATAGTTAGGGTATATTTTCAATGTGGCAGGGTCATTGATAAAGTGAATCATATTTAAATTAATTTTAAAGTTTTAATTCAAAACAAGTAAACCTAATATATTGACCAAAATTATAATGACACATGCAAACATGGTTTTTAATATTATTACTGCATATATTTTTTGTAGTATTTAAAATAAAATGATCAGAATCAGTGATTGATCTTATCAACAACAAATAATCAACATCGTCATGATCAGCAAAATAGCTGATTGGCCCAATCCTATATTTAATCATATTCTCTTAAATAAAAATAATAAAATTAATATCTTGTCTGACTCTATGCTAGAAGCCTGTGTGTGTGTGTGTGCGCACACACACACAATGATAAACAAAACCATAACCAGACCCTAGATACTCTATTTTATTTAACACCAATTGTATGAATGCATAGTCTAAATGGTGTGAAAAAGATTGTCTAATTAAGAAATAACTGCTCATTCACTAGTGTGGATATAAAAAAAGAATGTGCATGCACGATGCTTAACTCTCCCACTCACCGTATAGTTTCATTATGTTTAGTATTTCAACATTTTTGGAAAATTTATTTCTCGAATGGCTTCGTTAGAATGTTTGCTAATTGCTCATCACTACACATGTATTGCATTATCTTGTTTTCTTAATTGACCTTTCTGATGAAACAAAGCTTCACATCAAAATACTTTGTTCAGTTGTGCACTTCTGAGTTCTTGATTAGTCTGAGTGTACTTTGATTGTTGATGCACAATGTTGTGGGACTCAAATAATCCTCACCCATGTACTTGAGTAACTGACTAATGGAGAATCCATGACATTTGTCCTTTGTCTTCATTAGCCTTACATTTATATCGGCTGGTGTACTTATTGGAATTGCATCTGTCATGTTGAAATTTGTCAGCATCTTCATGATGCATGTATATTGTCAAACTCCAATTTTCTTTGCAGCATAATCACTGTGTACCTCTGCAGTTACCTATACCAGCAGCTTCCTGCCATCTTCTCAAAGCTTTTCTTTATGCACTCTAGCAACTCCTGGATAGATTCACTGCTTTTTGACACCACCAGGATATTGTCCACATAAAGCAGCAAACATATATCATGTCCATTCACTTGTCCATGTAACATGCATGGATCAACTGAACATTACATTAATTATTCCAAGCTCCCAAAACTTGTTTTAAACCACATAGAATTTTCTTCAGTTGGCACCCCAAGTCAATGTTTCCTACATCAAAACCTCTCGGTGTTTCCACAATACTTTCTTTTCTAGTTCTCCATTTAAAAAAAAGCTGCCTTCTTATTGATCTTTGTGATCTATCTTGTCTTTCTCTGCTGCAAAGCACAAGATGATTCTCACAGAATTATATCTGACCAAAGGAGTAAACACCTCTTTTTAGAATTCCATCTCGATGACTTAAACCTCTGGCTACTAAACAGGCTTTTTTGCTTTCACTTCACTTGAGCCTGGCACACGCTTTACTTTGTACACCCACTTACACATCACAATATTTTATTCAGGTGGTCATGGCACTAGTTGCCATGTTTCATTCTTCTTCAGGGCTTCACATTATTTTGTGGCTTACTACCACTTGGCAGCATCCTTTAAACTTATTCAATATTGCCTCTTTGTAGGTGTTGACTTCAACTTTTGCACAGTTTCCTTGTGACTCATACCAGTCGGGCTGCTGCACACATGGTTGCTCCTTTTTTTAATCTTCTGTGGCTTCAACAAAATCTTTAAACAACGATGGACTTTGAACTTCATCCTACCCTGCCACCTCTGGACTTTCGAGAACTAGTAAAATTGGATTTTTCATTACTTCCATATCATCATCATCGTCTCCAACTTCTTCAAAGTTGACCACAAAAATTATTTGAGCTTCTGACATCTTAGATGTAATGTCATTCTAATTTAAAAGACACATCACAACTTATAATCACTCTCCTTGTTACTGGATTATACAGTCTGCAGTTCTTTGTTGTGGACTTATGTCACACTAGGTAAGCTTTCTTTGTCCCATTTTTTCTCCTTCTCAGCTCTTTTGGCACATAAACAAAAGCTTCCGCACCAAAGATTTTCAAGTAACTCACATTTTTTTAATAATAAATATATGCCATCACTTAGTTACTATTTCTATTTTATAATATTTCATTATATTTCTATTTTATTTTATATTCAAAACTTTTTCGAAGATTTCAGATTCATATATAAAATGAAGATTTGAATTTGTAAAATAGTATATTTGACCCAACTTTTTTATATTACTGTGTATCATGTACATGTAATAGCTATAACAATATGTAATTAATGAAACCCTAAAGCGCTAAAAAGTAAGCACTAGTTAAGGTTTATTTCAGTGGCCACTTGGTCTAAGGCGTCACTCTCACAATATACTAGACTGACAGTGATGAGGAGATCAGGATTTTAATCTTGGTCTGGTGTAATATAAAAGTGTTTTTTATAATGGGTTTTCACTCTACCTCCACACAAAATATGTGAGTACACTTGCTCTTAATTATACCTTCCTCATCTGAAACTTATTAGTGTAATTATTACATAAGTGTATAGCCTAAACAATGATAATATAGGGTGCTAAAAATAATTTGGAAGGAAGCTAACTTGACTTTCTCAAAATTAATCAAACATAAAATCATTGTTTTTGTTATTCTCAAAGATTAAATACAATTTCTCTATGTTATACTCCAAATAACAAAATTTAATTCACTATTTTACATAATATGTTTTCTTGAGCCATTCTTTAAAAACAATTGTCTTAGCATTTTTTATTGCGTGTTTCAATTTCCAGGTCTAGTCATTATTTATCCTTTGATGAAGCGTGTTACTTATTGGCCACAGCTTATCCTTGGCATGACTTTCAACTGGGGAGCATTACTAGGCTGGTCGGCAGTCCAAGGAGCATGTGATTGGTCAGTTTGTTTACCCCTCTATTCTGCTGGGATCTGCTGGACTATTGTGTATGACACCATTTATGCACATCAAGTAAGGACAAATGTTTATTTGATATAACTACAACAAAGTTGTCGACTTCAATCGAGCATTTATCACATGCCAGCACATTTACATTTTTTTTATTATTTGTGTTGATAAGGTCCAATCCATCGTGATTCCTTAATAGATTTTAAATAAGTTCAATTATAATTTTGATTCCAATTTTAGGATAAACCTAAAAAATTTCCTTTATTTAATTTTGACTTTTTAATTGTTGAATGTACTGATATTCTTTCTTAATCCATAAAATCAGCTTAAAGTGTACTGAACCACGTTTCCTCCAAGAGTATTTATTATCTCCTCACAAAGTATTTAATGAAAAATGATTAATGAAAATGAATTATTTTTATTAAATCAAATCTTGTATATAGTAAAACAATATATTAACTATAGTAGACATAAACTTAACTAGACTGAACTTTATAGACACTAACGTGTCTCGCTCTTCGCTTGTAGTTGAAATCATGGCGAGGTCAAAGGTCGGGAGGGTTGGCGATCTAATTTGTTGAGATAAATCGTGTTTGCAGACTGACCTGGTATGGCAGGGGTTGAAGGTGGTTGATTACTGGCTCTTATCACTGACACAGCTTCTACCTAAGGTTTTTTTTAAGTTTCCAGACGACCTTTGGTAGCCAGGTGTGTAGGACAAAGTTGGCAACTCGGAAGTCCTGGCTGGTGTAAGGTAGGGAGGATGGATATAAGTTATGGGGCTTAGGTGGGGTGGCTAGTGGTCACAATCGTTATTCAAGGGTCTTATGGAGGAAGAGATTGGTGTGGGAGGGGCTCAGGAAGTTGGGGTGTTTTGGGAGTAAATCTTGGCACAAGGAGAGAATGTTGAGGTGCCGGCCCAGGAGTTCAGTGAAGTAATTCTCCGGGGGTGCCCTGACATTTGGTGGTGAGAACCACTGTCATACTTGATGGGTCATTGAGGGGAATAGACCGGGTGCACAACAATTGTCAGCTTCGGTTTCAATTGTTTCCACTCTGCCTGTTTCATTCATTTTGTATATCCCATGCCTCGCACAAGGTTCACTTATTGCTTCTGGCGTGCTCAGTGAAAGGAGGTTGATGTTATCAAGGAGAAAGAGGGGGTGGGTGAGGAGAAGAGTGATGGTGACAAGGTTGCAGGGAATGAGAGGTTAAGGGGTGGATTACTTCGGCTAATAAATTGCGGTTAGGTGGCTAAGTGGAGGGTTCTTGGCAAGCAAGTCGCAGTGAGGTGGATGGACGTGGATGTAAGTAAAAGTAGTTCTCTCTTTTCCTCTCTCTCTCTTTCTCCTAGATGTAGATTATAGTATATGTATAACTTGCATTATGCGCCAACAACTTTGGGGATACTAAGTTAAAGAGAGAGTATTTCTGGGGGGTACATGCACAAAAAAAAAAGTTGTTGAATACTACTGCCTTAGACCATGTGGAACTGAATCAAGTTATACTTTTGTAGATTAAAACTGAGGTGAAAATATGTTTCTTAGTTGTTGCTTTTTGTGTTTACTTTTTAACTGCTGCTTATTGGGAATCTACACTCGTGGGTTAGGGATGAAACAGGTGATATTAAGAGGAAATATAACTTTGTTGGTGGGGAGGGGGAGAGGGAAAACATTTAGGTAAAAGAACCCTAACTTGCCTGTACACTGATGTGGATGTGTTTCTTGAACGTCATGTGCTCTAAATAAAGGTGTGAGGCACAAAGTATTCAAATTTCATTATAACTAAGGCTAGTGTTCTATTAATCCTTAGATTGTATAAAATAACCCCGTTTCAAAAATAAGGCATTATTACTGTATTTATAAATTTCAAAAAGCTTCATAGTGATTATATTTTAAATTACCATATTATATGTTTATTTATTCGTAGTTTTTCACAGGCACACACACCTTGTAAAGATTATATGATTATTGTACCCCTCGTTGGCTGCTAATTGTAAAAATTACATCTTACAATACCTTACGTTGTATGTTAATTGTAACGTTGCATCTTTCTTTACTGCCCCGCGTTGTATGTCAATTGTAACGTATACCTTTTATAGAGTCTCTTAGAAAACCTCCACGTTGAGCGCCATTTGTAACATCACACAATATACTTTCTAAGGTTATATGAGTGGGTGCTATGTTTTGAATATTAAGACTTCCTCGTACTTTATATATGTTAAGTTTTATTTCCACACAATTTTATCAACTGTAAAATTACTGTACTCATTATGATACACTAGTTAGGCAATGTGCCTATATGTTATTACATCTTTGTACAACGGTCCTGCACACGTCTATCAACTACAGAAGACGAGGAGTGACTCTCCCAACTAGCGTCAGCAAGCCAAGCGTCTTGCTGAGCTGTTGATTGTGAACCCCGTAAAAAGGATACTCTCGAGCCCAGATCATTACTTGATTTCTTTCCATCGACCAATAGGGAAATTATCTATGAGCGCGAAACTAAATCTTGCTTTGCGTCACTATGCACCTGCTATTATTTTACTGCGCAATACAACACGGAAATCAGACCATGCCCTTGACAAGTGTAGCTAAATGAAATAAAAAAAAAAACATGGCCGTAGCTTAGAAAAGATGAGTTTAAAACAAGTTAACTGAAAAAAGGAAATATGAAGATATTTACTTTAAAAATGATCTCAAATATTAATAAAGACAGGATAATCGATATCATTACAACCTCTCTCATTAAACACCAAGCTACTTGTGTCCTGGCATGTAAAGTTTCTAGGCCAATCTGATCTGTGATACTTTAGATCTTAGTCCTTTGGATTGTAACATTATTTAAAAAAATAATCCTTTTGTTAAACTAGGATAAAGCTGATGATTACTTATTGGGCATAAAATCAACAGCCCTCAAGTTTGGAGACAGGACGAAATTGTGGTTGTCCGGTTTCAGTTCAACGATGGTGTCTGGATTGGTTTTATCGGGGCTGCAATGTGATCAAACTTGGCCATATTACACTGCTGTAGGTTTAGTAGCTGCACATCTTGCCAAACAGGTAAACAAAGAATAATTTGCTCTTTAGCTGCTAGGCTTAGTAAATTTAACTATTAATTCTATCTATGTTAGGCTTGATAATGTTTAAATTAATATTGATACATACAAGAATCTACTGGTATTTTAACTAAAATATACATTTGCATTATCACTATGATAAAGAATTTATTTGGATCAATTTAGCATTCCCCAATCAAATATGCCAAAATAACAAAACTAGCTATTGCTTTTTGCTGTACCTCAAAATCATAGCAATGTAAAGTGTGAACTGTGATTTTATTTTCATTTTAAAAGCCAAATTGTGTTTGTTCCTTTTTAAATGTTTCTATCCATCTTTCAAATTACAAAATGTATCTCATATCATAAAGCGAAATGAGATTTTCCTTATTTAAAGAGAGACATATTATATTCACATCCAATATCCATTTAATTTGTTTGTCCTTATGTTATCCTTTTGTGTGTTCTTATCTAAATGTCCTATCAATCTTTACCCATTTACTTTTTCTCCCTTTTGTGTTTTTTTTCTTTCCACTTTTAGGAGGCTTTGTTGCGAATTTCATACTCCTTTCTGATTAGTTCTGATAAAATGAATCCTATTTCGAGGGGTTGGGTGGTAACAATTGCTTTTCTTGAAGCAAAGTGAAGTGTGAACTGTGTTCTTCTTTTCATTGTAATAGCCATATCATGGGTTCTACTGGGTAACAAAAAAAGTTATTAATTGCTAAAAAGGTCACTAAAGTCCCCGGAGTCATGAATTTTAAATATTTTTGTCATAAAGTCACAAAAATATTTATGTTTGAATTTCCCACGCATCACAACAATGCAAACACTTCGAATGTCGAGCCACCCACTACCCATGATGCTATGTGCTATCCACAAGCAAGTTGCCTGATTGTTTTTACCGTGATACCAAGGACAAGGTTAAAGTTTAATGTTGCGTGTGAGTGCATTATGCCTATATATACATTATAGAATGTTTGACCGTTTACCGGAGGAATTTTGTGGTCAATAAAAGGTCACTAATTTTTGTTTCACTAACTCAGTAGGTACCCTGCATATTGTGTTTGTCACCTTTCAAAATAAACATTCTTCATAGTTTGTACTCACTAAACTAAAAATTGTAAGTTGATGGCTACCATCAGTATTTGAACGTACGTACAACCTGCTTAATATTTCGAACTAAAAAAAAAAAAAGAACCTTAAAACTTTTCCATAAAGGTTTGTTCTAGGCTCGCATTCTTTCAATTTAAGTTTATTTTGACCCACACATATAGTTTCTTAATAGGTACCCCAAAAAATGCTTTGATCATTATTGTAAATCAAAAGTTTCTTTTAACTCTATTAACTTTTTTGCACTCAACACATTTTCATTTGGCTAATCCAAAAAAATTCGAGCTAATTTTCACATATCTACCTCTAAACATTTTAAAATTTCCCATTGAAAAAGTTTTCAATGTATACAAATGGAAAAAATCCCACCTATACAATAAACATTAAAGATTTAGAAGAAGAAAAATTTCACTAATCATTTGACTTAAGATATTTTGAAAAAAATATATTGAAATTTGAAAACTTGAGAATCAAAATTTACTATTCAAAGTTAAAAAAAAATCTCCTTTTTTCACGTCTTCCTTCTTCATCAGTCATCCTGCAAGAAAGAACATTTATTTCTATAACATTTGATATAAGTTTGATGTTTGTAGGTTTGTCTGATACTAAACTATATGACTTTTGGTAAAATCATGTATACGGGACAGTACTTACAATTTTGAAGTTAGCGCCTGTGTTTGAGAAAACACTACATGAAGTTGTAAGATTTGGTTTACTGTCATCACTAGTGGTCACTCTCACTGTCAATATTGTCTAAATAATCTAATATATCCGAGTCATTTAGCCTAGAACTTGGACCAGCCATTGCCGAGATAAAAATAAAATCATACACTTGTCCTAACACTTAGGCCTAGATAACTTCCAATAAAAATAACTATGAAGAAAATAAGCACAAAATATTAAATAAACTTTAGAATGAAAATAAAATATCAACTGCAAAACACATAATACATATTAAATAAAGAGAAACACGGAAGCCAGAAATGTAATCATGCCACGATGTAAACGTTTGAGAATAACAAACTTCATTTGTTAAAAAAAAAATCATACACATTAACAGTGCTTTCTGTTGAAGAAAAGACTAACTAGATCTTCATATTTATGATACAGTCCTTGTGGTGATATCTAGTATAAATATATATAAAACTAAAAGACTATATTTGGCCGGCGCCAGGAAGGAAAGGTTACTTTTAGGGGAAAAGTGTTGTTATTTGTCTCAAAAGGTGATATTTTATGCTGAAGGTGATATTATTTACATCAATAAAAGTCAAATGAGGGTTAAAGTCTAGAATACTGTAGCACAGCTTCTGGATACACAACCACTTATATATATATATATATATATATATATATATATATATCAACATTAGGTTACTAGCATATAGTGAGCACACAGTGATAATGTTTATTTATATATCCATACATTATATAAATGGTTCTATTAAGACTCAAAGTGGTGCTACCATATTCTGGACTTGTTCCAAAATGAATATTTATTCTTTATTTCTCTATGCCAATTTAATTGTAAAATAAACTATTCTTACAGTGTTAACTATATTAGTTCTCTATTGAAAACATTGCCATTGTGGCCAAATTATTTTCCTGAATGTTCTTTTTTTTGTTAGTCAGAGAATTGGTGTACATTGCAAACAATCTTTAATAGTTAACATTCGCTCATGGTAATCAAATTAAATCCACACATTTCCTAGCAAATGCTGGGTTTGATAAAGCAACTATCTGCAGCTCCCTTATAATGTCCACTACAGTTTCCTCCATTTGCTTTTCAGCATATTGCTTCAGTTCACAGTTGAATTTAGAGGAACTGTACCTGCATTTGTATGGAGGGTGTAAAACCATTTTGGAAAACCCACCCTCAGTATACCCGACTATGATTTGAACCACGATCTCCCTGTAATCGACAGTCTAGTCTAACACGAGAGTGACGCCATAGACCGTGCAGCCACTGAAGTAGAATATTATCTTTTTGAACATTGGTATTGCCTTGTTAAAGTTTTGTCTTCTCACACACCATTAATTTAACCAAAATGTTTTACTTAAGTGGAAATGTATGGTTAAAATCTAATCGGCTTTCTTGTATAAAAGCTATCTGATATCCATCCACAAGATTTCATAAAATATTATAGATAATAATAGATAATAAATATAGGATGTGATTCAAAATGTAATAAGCAAATAGTAATAGACAAAGGTGCAATATATACATACCATAAATTTGAAATATCAAAACTTGTAGAGACTTAATTAGTACATTTTGTGAGTACATTGTTGTTCATATCCAATCAACCCTATCAAGATAATGATTTTAGGATGTATTTAATCAACATACTGTATTATTATAATATAAAATTTGTGTAAATATAATAAAATGTTTACTCTATATATCTTAAAATACCATTAATTTTAAAAAGTAATAATAACTCTTATCAATAAATAAATGACTTCTTATGTTTGAAGCTTTTTGTTGGAGCAAACTATTTTCTTTAGTATTGTTTTCATCTTTGGGAACTAAATAAACCAAATCTTCAGGACCAAAGGAGCACAAATGAGAATACATCATTTGCATGGCATTGTTATACCATCGCAACGTTTGTATTTTAAATCAAGCATCCAAGCAAAGCATACTATGCAGACCGATACAGGGTGATATGATCTAAACTGGTGCCATTGGACACTTCCCCGTACAATACGCTAAGGCCCTATCTTACAATGTCACATTATTCTATTCATTAGGGCTTAACATAGGTTACGTGATAACAACCACCACTTTTGATTTTACGATATTCGGTTAGCGCCAATGTCCACGTAAAAGTGCTCTTAAAGTTAATGTGAAGTCTACCTTCCGATTAGCAAACATAACATCCACATTAACAACAGTAAACACTTCGTCATATTGTTTTCAAGGATATTGTTATTATTAAAGTGAGGCTATATTTTTCTATCTGATGAAATGGGTGATTTATTTTATGGTTATAACTACTTTTAAGATGAGTTGCACATTCTAAGGAACCCAAGACTTTAAAGACCGAAGAGATACTTGGAACGAAAGAATTTCCTGAAATTTTATAAGGATTAAGATTGTTTTTTAAAGCTTTTGTCCAAACAAAAATAAAATGTTAGAAATTCTTGAGGGGATTGAACACCAATTAGAATTGTTAACTTTCAATCATTTGTTTGTATTTATCTATTAATTCAATCAGCAAAATTTCCTCTTCTTTGCTCAAATTTAAACTTCTTTCGCGTTCATGATTTTCAACAGAAATTTTATTAGAAAAATAAATATGATAAAAGATAGCTAAATTGAACTTGCTTTGATTGGTTTATTATCATAACATTTTGATAGATGTTTAATGACTTTCTTATATTCTCTATGGTCAAATTAAGCCAAGCGAAAGCTTTTAAACAAATCTAGCGCTCCAAGAAAGTTACCGATAAAACTAATGGAAGGCACCTGTTCATAATTTGACGAGCATATAAAAATAGTAATGTAAAATACAACACCATGTTTAACCAACAGTTAGACTTTACGAACACTTAAGTTACGAGGACTTTGATGAGACATTGTAAGATTGGCCCTTCTTATCTAGTGGTTGTCTTTGTATGTTTGTATCATCCTATCTCTATAAACAAAAACACTCCTTTGTCTGTTTCAGCTATACACACTGGACATCAATAATCCAACAGATTGTTCAAATAAATTTATTTCAAACCAACGAGTTGGATTACTATTGTTCCTAGGAATAGTGCTTGGGACCTTAATGAAACCTGAAGCTATTAGTGATAAAGAAGACATAGTCAAGAGATGAAAATAGAATAACATTTATTATGATTGTTATAGAATGAATTTGTCGTTAATATATTATTTATTGTATATTATTTGTTGAGTTTGATTTGCAAGGCTTACTAAATATTAAATAAATCCATTTTCTCTCATTTCTCTCCCGTATTTTGTCTCTAAAAGCTCGGCAGTCTCGTACAGGTTAATTTAACACTAAGTATTCCTGTAACTTTTCATTGCCAACTAATTAAAAGTGATTACAAATCAGGCCGGGTTTCCGGCTTCAGTTTTTACAAAACAAATATTTAGTAATAAAGTGGCTTTGACATTACACGATTGAATTAAAAGTTATTCTACATTCTGCAATATTTGGATGGTTTTTAAACATTTCAGATATATGAAATACAATCTTTAGTAATAACAGACATACCATATTATTAATTATGTTTGTTTGAATTCATTTTAATAAAATGATTTAAACCCAATTTTTATCCAATGGATGGTTATATTTGATCTTTCAGATACATTATCCAAGCTTAAGAAAGAATGAATCATACCTAAATTAAGATAACTGGAATAAAATGGTATGGTTATTTTGCACATTCCTATTTCATAGCTACTTAGCACCACATCTTACTAACTGTTCGGTTTGTACGCTTAAGTACTAATTAAGCAAATGGGTTAGGAATTGGGAAGGTTGAATATAGAAGAAGTGAGCCCAAATTTGCATGGAGGGAGAGTGGAAAACCATTTAGGAAAAACCACTCCCAGTTTACCCGATCGAGATTTGAACCTCAACCTTTCCATCCTCAGCAGTTTAGCTCAACATGAAACAAGTGAGTTAGCTAACTATGCCACCGAGGCGGGTTATTTCATAGATAAATATGTGCATTCAAGCATTTGAATATTTTCAACCTGCTGACAAATTTAGAAAAACATCACATTCTACATCGGGGGAGTTCTGCTATATGTTTTGAATCTAAGTTGGGTCCCTCACTTTAAGGTGCCATCATCCATAAAATGAAAATGTGTAGTCACACACTTGGCTCATGAAGCATTATGCTACACTTATAAAGAGAAGCACTGTAAATTTTTTGCGGATAGCACATTATAAATGGTAAAAAATTGTCACTTTTAATCCCAATCAATGGACACGCTGATAAATGACAAGATTGTCTAATGTGACTGGCCAATGAATTGGAAATCTAAGTTTGAATCCTGGCTGAGGAAGTAAGGTGTGATTTTCTTAAATGCTTTCCCCACTTAAAAACCATTGAAGAAAATCAAAAAATGAATCTCATAGGGACATCCACCTCTACTTAACCTAAAATTATCTAAACATTAACTGTCCTGTGTTTAGTAATAGTTGTGTGTAATAACAATAGCGATTTTGTTAGGGCTGGGCTGATGCCAATATATTTTTCTTTAACAATATTACAAAGCTAGTATACAAAAAACACAAAATTTTTAATATACATACATTTTTGTTCATTAAATTCTTAGTAGAAATATTAATAAACATCAAACAACATTCATAACAAAGCGTTGAATATGCTATGGCAACTATATGAAAAGGAGGGAGAGGAAAGTGAAAGGTAGAAAAGTGTTTTAGACCTCTATGATATAAATGCATAAAACTCAACTGTGCACATAAATTATTAATCATTTACAATAATTATTTCAAAATCAACACAAAGGCTAGAATTTTGTTTATTTGTTCTCATCTTATCCATGGATAGTAGCTAACAATTTTTACTATTTATATTTAACTATTCATAATTAAAAACACAACACATAATTATGAAATTTTCAGGGTATATCAATCCCCTTCTTCAGCAGAAGAGAGTAAAACACTCATGATGTCATGATAGTTCTTAGTAGCAATAATACCACCCGTCCTTCACAGACTCTGCCTTAAAATAAGAGTGAAAAATGACCCTGAACACGAGACGATCCCTGTATAGCTTAGTGGTAGAGCAGTGACCTAAGCCAAAAGTCCTGGGTTGGATTCCTGTGTTTCTAGGTGTTATTTTTCAATTCATTCAAATATGACACAGCTACTATGGGTTTGCAAGCTTGGGTTTTTTCATTTGAGTCAGGTATTTAAAACTCCCAAGTTCACGTGTATTTATAATTTTAAAATGTTGTTTATTTTAAAAGTCAAATAGTATACTTAAAAAATGTCACCTGTCAAAACAAACATAAAATGTAAATACTATATCCAACAAAAAATTATATAAAATCAACACATCACACCCTTGCAAGCAATGTGACAACTCAAAAATTTGGAGATTTTGAGTTAAGAACACAGGGAGCTGCACCAAGATGGCATCCACCATTAGCAGAAATGGTATTTGTAATTTTAAATCTTATCACCAGATAGTAGGCGAGTCACTTTCTCTTGGATCCGATTTAGCACTAATTTCACAATGAACAATGTCACTTCAAAGTTGAAACATTGAAATCTCTTAGCTGGAGAGTAAGAATTAAATATTTTGACATAACTAAAGTTAAAAGAGTCTCAAATAAGAGAACACCAAGCTAAAATTAAAATGGCATAGCTAATACTGAGGAAGATGCTATAATAGCATTGAAATATTGATGTGTGTGTAAATATGTGTTAGCAGTTTTACCTTTATTTGAGCTCTATTATTTTCCTACTATTCTATCATTTTATTTATTACAAATAACCAATACTAAGAGTCACAAATGAGAAACCCTACATTAAGTTGAGCAAGAAAGGTGACTCAACTCAAAGTGTATACTTCAATCAACCTTGTGACATCACCATGATGACAAGAAATGATTGAAACATCAATAGTATATTTTATAAAATTATAGTACACATTTTCAATTTATTTGAGGTATTTAATGCACACTTTCTGAAGTGACTGATTTTATCAACAAAAGAGAATTTCTATGTGTGAGAGCAAAAGGGTCTATCAATTTTGTTGGGGAAGGTATTTTCACATATCTTTCAGGGTTATTTTACATGCCACAATACGACATGTAACAGATGGCTTTACTTCCCCTATGCAGGAAGTTGGGCTTTGAATTATTAATGCTCAAGAAAAATTAGTTGACCCTTGCTGAGTTTGAACCCATAAACATCAGGTCCTCACGTGAGCACTTTACCCCTCGACTAAACATTATTACCAGAGAGATTTATCTATTTCTCCATTTTGCTCCAACTTTATTTTAAATTAGTTTTTCCTTCTGAGAAATAATATTTCTTGAGTTGTAACACTTCCCGCCGGGGTGTGACATGTTCTTGAAATAAAAATGACACTGATTTTTATAAATAGTAAATACTTTTGAAAAAAAAAATTCTAAAAATAGAAATTTTGGTTTTTAAATTGGAACTAAAACTTGAAGAAAAAAAAATTAAAATTAATAATAGCACTTAGATAAAAATAGAACAGAAAAAAAAATCCAAATAGTTTCAATGCGTATGTCTTTAAAGACAGTAAAATTACACTATTGATGATATACACAAGAAAAGTTTAAAAAAATCGATGTTTTACTGAGTTAATGAATAGGTCTCCATAACTTTAACTAGGTACCTTATAAGGTATAAGGAAACATAAGATTCACAAGCGGTTAGAAAATTAAATGTGTAATTTTGTTTATTAATCCTTAATGTAACAATCAAGCATGATCAATTCTGTTCCAATTCCATTCCTCAATGCGCATGCGCCTTAAATGGGCTCTCATTACAAAATTTATTTCAATTAAATTCATTATTTAAATGCTTAGTTAAGTTGATGTTCATCCTTAGAAATTAAAAAATGATGGTTACAATAATATTTCTACCAGACAAAATTAAATAGTACATGCTTTCATAATTTAAATGTGATAAGTTTAGTAAAATAGTTATTGCAATGTTGATAAACACTGATTTTAGACAAGTTAACTAACATAATTCTATAACTAAATAGTAATACTAATTTTGTAGTTGAACGTATCAATACAAGTTTTAAATACCTTAATTTAAAAAAGAGTCAATATGTATTCTTAATGTTAAATTTTTAATTCAACTGAAGGTATAATTTTAGAAAGGGACCATGTTAACATAGTAAAAATAATAAATATTTACATATTTAGTGAGTTACATCTATTATTATCATTTCCTTGTCACTGCAATGAAACTTCAATCAAGGATAATTCAAAATGGACAAAAATATTGATTTAGTTCAGTGCTCAAAAGTAGTTTTAGAGCTCTATTACACTTTTAATGTGGAATATTAAATATTAATTTTAACAATTTAAGTTAGTGAATGATTTGTAAGTTAAACTGTCGATATTATCTCAATTAAATAACCTATACTTACCCTTATGTTTTAAAAATTGATAGATATGTAAAAGAAGAGAAAGCTCAAAAATGATGGACCTACAAAACTTTCAATCTCAATATCAAGCTTTAATACTGAGCTCAGCTTGAAATATAAACCCTTGCATAGTCCTATTATTAAACTGCCAATTTCCTTAATAATGATCATTCATCCCCCAAACTTTGCTTTTCATATATACTTAATTGTTTAGTGTTGATTTATTTCATTAAGTTAAGTGTGTTTTGGTGTGATGAAATAGATAATGGACATAGTAATCCAACTGTCTGCTTCTATAATTATTAATTAATAGTGTAAGTTAACATCATTGGGCTTGATGTGAAGATATTTACTAGAATGCAATTTTAGCGATGACATTTATTATTTTTATTATTTAGTTGAGGTATCTAACCTGCACTTTCTGAATCAACTGATTAATTCAGCACATGAGAATTTTCTATGAGCGAGAGGGAAAGAGCCTACCAATTTTGATTGGAAAGATATTTTCACATACCTTCCAGGGTTATTACACATGCCACAATCGACATAAGACCCATGGCATTACTTCTCCTCAGAAGCAAGTTGTGCTACAGATTTTTATCACTCAAGAAAATCTGTTGAACCTGGTTGGTTTTGAACCCACAAACATTGGATCCTGAGGTAAGCACTTTGGCTCAAGACCATAAAGGTTGGCATGTAATTAATAAACTAGATTTTAGATCAAGATAAACTTTTGTTACTTAAACTATTGCAATAAAACACAAATTTAATTTTAAAATACATTCAAAAATTTGGAGTTTTGTAAATAAATGTAATTATTGTTCAATTCCATAATCTCAAAAACACATAATAATTATTACTTTGAATTTTAAGCAAGATTTCACACTTCAAAATGGGATTTTTCACCTGTTCTATGAAAACTCAGTTCATAAAAAGCAGTTTCCCTCAATGATTGTAATAACATTTGAAATAAATTTATCAAATTAAAAACTAAGAAAAATGTGTTCTTTGTGTATTACTAAAGCTAAGGATAGCATGCATCTGACTACTATAAGATTTTTTTTCTAATATCTAAAAAAAAGTTTTCTTATTTTTAATACAGCCAACAAGAATATAGTGATTCGAATAGTAACAATATTAATATTAAGAATCAAATAGCCAAAGCTATTATTTATGCTTTTAGTGAGGATTACTCCATCTAGACATATTCTGAAAATTGAAAAATGACACCTGAATAAGGGAATCAAACCTAGGGCTTTTGGTTTAGTACGCCGAAGGTCCCGGGTTCGATTCCTATGTCCAAGTGTCATTTTTCAATTTTCAGAACATAATATTACTATTGTTTAAAACAGTGGTTTCCAATCTTGGAATAGTTGGAGAATAACGTTAATAATCATTTAAAAATTGAAGATATTTTTTATTCAAATCACTTTTCCAAAGCAATTAAGATAGTAATTATTTCTTGCGGGATTGGCAACTCTGCCCACAAAATGTAATACATTTGATGAGCAGCCAAAAGTGTGCATACACATGTTTATTTTATGCTCGTAAACCTCGGACTCGCCTCTCAATTCTCTCCTCCACCCTCCCTCTAAGCCAGATGCCCCTAGTGCTTGCCAAGAGTAAGAACTCACTTTGGTGCCGATTTTATTTTAGCAGGAAACATATGAAATGCTATTTTATTATGGTGTATTTTTCAACATCTAAAAAAATTAAATTGGCCTTGAAGAAAATTATGTGTTTGCTAACATTAAGAGATTTAATCTAATTGATAATCAAATTCTTCCAGTGCTGCCTTCATCACCCATTTTTCCCAAGTTTTTTTTTGTTTCCACCCTTGAGTTTTCTTGCTTATTGTTGTTTGTTCTTTTTTGAAGTTTTCATCTTTCCTATTTCTTAAAGTGCCCCATTTTCGTTCTTCACTATCAGGGGTACAGATTTCTAAAGTGGCGGGATAGCCATGACGATATGGTATCCACATTAAAAATGATCTGACTTTGTGATGGGGTTTTATAATCATTTCATCAGTTTTAATTCTAGGTACTTTGATTCTATTTGTCATATGGTCTTTGACTTTTCCTGTCAGCTCTGTGTTAGTTTGTCCTGTAAACAAAAATAATATTATTAAATTATTTGGGATGAAGCGTAGTCGACTATATTAATTTTTTCTTAGAATGAGCTTATAAACAATATTTATAGATATGAGGCAGGTGTTACATGTCTACTATTTCCCCAACACTTTATATTATTTCCATCTTAATCTTTAACCTACTTCCCTAAAGGAAATGTTAAGAGCTGAAAGGTGACCCACACATTTAACAGGATATACTCAAAATTAAGAATGCACAGATGCAACAAGAAATTATTGTAAAATTTAGAACAGCCGCCTAGATTATGATGAAACTTCTAGTTTTACAACAATGGGTTCAGATCTGTGAACATGTGAATGATAGATAGGCAGATTCATGACCCGGATTTCATCCAGGGACAAACTAACAGAGTTCGTTATAAAATTAATTATAGAATGGTACATATCTTGTGTTTATTTAAATGTGTGTCCCATCCTCAATGAACTGGCGACCGGCCATAATAAATGGCGGCAGCTAGGTATGAATTAAGTGCTAGGTAGTGTTTAGTTTACATAAAATGTATAAATTTTCAAAAGTGGGAAACATGAACTATATAACATGGAAGAATGTTGTGCTTTGAACCATACAATGTGATGAATAAATGGTGACTGCATTTGTCAGCATTGGCACACGATGCCTCAAGGAAAATTGCTCTTTTTTTTTCCTGTTCTTTAAATGAAATGGAATTGCTGATGTATGTTTTGTTCAAAGCAGATGTATAATGAAAACAAATTAGCCATCTTTAAAATCAAATATAGGGTTAAAAAAAAATAATTAGATACATTTTTATTGGGACAATTTTCTTATTTTTTTATTATCTAATCAAACATGGCCTTAGAAACAAAAGTAAAGATTTGAAGAACTCTAGAGACGTCACAGAAAATTGAAAATATCAAGAATTTAGGAACGAATAATCTAATAAAATCAAGCAAAGGTGATTGATTCACACAGCCCTTCTGTTATTGAATTTTTCAATTTGGTCAAGAAAATTGCCAAATTAGGTAATGAACTGATAAAGATAACATTTTAATGATTCATTTAAAACTTGAAAGAAAAGCTAGTGATTTTTTTATACTCCAATTTAGAGTTACAGTCTGAAACAGATTACTTAAGATTCAAAAATAAATGTATTGAAATATTTCCAGAAAATCACCCAGTACAGTTTTATTATCCAAAATTACAAAACGTGGTTCAGAATGATAATAAAACTATCCGGGAAATATAATAATATTTGTCAGCTGTTTTATTTGAATGTTTAATTCTTTTATCGTATTTATAGTGGGACAATTTTTTCTTTCTCATATTAACAAAGTATTGTAATTATTGTGAAAATTTTCAGCTTCAATATAATATAGTGAATCTTTATGTTTTATGTCCTTACCCACAACCAAAACAAGTGGGTTTTACAAACTGTCATTCCTCATGTGTGGCTGTGCCTGGGGCTAAGTGGGTTTTACAAACTGTCATTCCTCATGTGTGGCTGTGCCTGGGGCTAAGTGGGTTTTACAAACTGTCATTCCTCATGTGTGGCTGTGCCTGGGGCTAAGTGGGTTTTACAAACTGTCATTCCTCATGTGTGGCTGTGCCTGGGGCTAAGTGGGTTTTACAAACTGTCATTCCTCATGTGTGGCTGTGCCTGGGGCTAAGTGGGTTTTACAAACTGTCATTCCTCATGTGTGGCTGTGCCTGGGGCTAAGTGGGTTTTACAAACTGTCATTCCTCATGTGTGGCTGTGCCTGGGGCTAAGTGGGTTTTACAAACTGTCATTCCTCATGTGTGGCTGTGCCTGGGGCTAAGTGGGTTTTACAAACTGTCATTCCTCATGTGTGGCTGTGCCTGGGGCTAAGTGGGTTTTACAAACTGTCATTCCTCATGTGTGGCTGTGCCTGGGGCTAAGTGGGTTTTACAAACTGTCATTCCTCATGTGTGGCTGTGCCTGGGGCTAAGTGGGTTTTACAAACTGTCATTCCTCATGTGTGGCTGTGCCTGGGGCTAAGTGGGTTTTACAAACTGTCATTCCTCATGTGTGGCTGTGCCTGGGGCTAAGTGGGTTTTACAAACTGTCATTCCTCATGTGTGGCTGTGCCTGGGGCTAAGTGGGTTTTACAAACTGTCATTCCTCATGTGTGGCTGTGCCTGGGGCTAAGTGAGTTTTACAAACTGCCATTCCTCATGTGTGGCTGTGCCTGGGGCTAAGAGGGTTTTACAAACTGTCATTCCTCATGTCTGGCTGTGCTTAGGGCTACAGTTGAAACAGTTTGATGGTTAATGTTCATATTTGATTTTTATATGTTACACAGACATACCTAAATTTTAAAAACATGTTCTAGATCTCAAATTAAGGGTAGTTTATTGCGAAGATATTGAAGAAAATTCAAAATTTTAGATAATAGCTATAGCAATTTTGTTTGAAATAAGTATCTAGGGAGAGTTTTTCATGACAAATAACAAAATATGTTCATTTTCAGACCATCAATTTAGGGTGGTTGAGGGATTTTTGAAACTGTCAAATTTAAATAGCCACAGTGTAAAACATTTTTTTCAGGATTAATATCTGAAGACTGTGTCATTTGATTTTAATTTTTTTTTCTGGTGAAAGCTTATGATAAATGGTTTAATGATAGATTTTTTTTTAAAATTTTATCCCAAATTGTTATAGAATATATGCGAAAGACTGTAAGATTGTGTTAAATCATTTTTTTTTTTTCATTTTTAACATATAAAATAAAATAAATAATTTTAAATAAATACAATTCAGGGACTGATTTTCATGTCAGTCAAGTAATGACTACTTCTTGCTATCTTGTAGCATTGCCTTTGTTTAACCTTCCAATGATCACACACATTATTTGGTAAACAAATCCTATTTAAAAAATAAGGCATTTTTGTTTCTTAAAGATATTTTGTGAAAATTTAACTTCACTTCCAAACTTGACTACTTCCACTATAGCAAGAATGCTTCAGCATTTTCAGGCACTTAATCCTCCATGGGTATCTGCAATGGCATTATATATAAGCCTTCCACTTCCTAGCCAGAGAAGTGATGAACATAAAACTATTTCAACAGTAATAGTCCATCGATGTATTATCGGGGGGAGAAAGGGGGGGGATGATGACACATGTGTTACCCAGTCAAATGTTTGATACAAACAACCAAACATGTCAAGGAAAACCAGTATCCCCCTCAAATAAAGTACAACAGCACAGCAAAGTCCTCTCAGCGATTCAAAATCAATAATTAAAATGAGACGAAAAAATAAAGTTAAAATTTTTTTGTATCTCACCGAGTGAATTTGAACCAAATAATTAGACATCAATGAGGCAAAATGGGCAGGATTCAATAGGTACAGAGGATTACAATCCTATAAGGTCAATGACAGAATTGAAACAAGAACAAACGATGGGGGAAACTCATAATGCCGGTGGGGAGGTGACAGTAAATTCTGAACACCATAGAAACTTTATAGGTTGGCGAATGTGGGGAATGCCAGGCCTCCACCGTGGCTCGGATTCCACGTTAAACTGTAGGTCCTTCATTTCATCTCACAATCACCCTACCATTACACATTAGCGTAAGTGCGTATAACCCGAACGGGTAGTAAGACGAGGTGCTAATAATAATAATAATAATAATAATAATAATAATAATAATAATACAGGTTGGCTTGCAATGCTGAACTTTAATTTTGGGATGTTCCAAGTAGGGACTAGCATTTTTTTTTTTTTTATGTGGAGATGACATTACTCTTTCCTTACTATACACATTAAAAGTGATTCTAGAATTCTAATCTAGAAAAAAAGTATAGTAATAATAGCTTTTATATTAAATGCACACCCTTAGTAAATATACAATACAAATACAGTGAAATCTCTTAAAAGGAGACACCTTCCAGGATAAAAAAGCAATGTCCATTATTAAGATGTGTCCATTATCTGGAAAAGAATACATATTTTTAAGTATTAGTTCTTCCAACACAATGTCACCTATATTAACCTCTATTCTGCGGATATTAAATACAAAAATCTAATTACTGCATTGTGCAGTAATGTATACAGGATAATAATTATGACAAGTGAATAAATAAAGCTTGGTGTACCAATTGCATTATACACAAAATACACTAATAAAATTAAATGTAAATAGAAGGCCTTCTGCACTCTAAGCCTTTATGTGGACAAGTACAGACTAAACTGATGGAACAGCTCCTGCTGATGGCTTGGAAGCGGAGGGAGGTACGACCTTGAATACTGTGCTCATTAATATGCGGGCTATCTTAGAAACTTTCCCAAAAGGGGAAGTGCAAGAATGCTCACACTTTATGTGAGACTATGGCATTATTTACATTCCTACAGTCAAATACTGTATATGGATTTTGGTTTTCAATTTTTGTCCACTGTTTAGAAAATTTTAGAAATAAATATGCATCTTTAGCAGTGTCCACATCTATTCTTGAGAAAGTCTGCTATTGGGATGTTGTTTCACTTTAAGAGCCAATATTATTTTGCCAGGTAAATTTAAACTGTCTGTTTTAAAGACAAATCAGCTATTCATAGCTATCCATTAAGGAAGATTTCACTGTATAGGTTGAACTTTAGTCTTAAAACTATACAATTTTAGCACGTCTTATTACCTGTTCGAGTTATGTGCAGTTGTACTAATTGTGCTAAAGTCTTATTGATTGAGATGATTGAATTTAAAGTAAGTGTACCCGCATTTGCTTGGAGGTAAGGTGGAATCCCATTTCTCAAAAACAATCCCTTAGTACACCCTAAAAGGATTCAAATCTCGATCTCCCCATCGTCGATAGTATATTCTATTGTGAGATTGATAACTTAGATCATGTGGCCATCGAAGTGATTAATATTAATTTTGAATTTAATTTTATGTTATTAAATAAAGTATATTGACAAATAATGTCAATATAGCTTTATTGAATTTTAACAGGTTTACAATAATATTCATGATTTCTTCTAACTTATTTGGGTGTTTTCGCAGAAGTTAATAGGCCAAGACAATTTTTTGTGCATATATAAACTGAAAATATTAATGAACATCCTTGTAGATTATGTCAGGAGACACATGTATTATTTCATGAGGAAAGCAGTAATTTTTTAATCTCGATTTAAAATCAAATTAAGACCAACAGAGGAATCTCATCATAAGCTTGTAGTACACGGTTAATACTTACATTTATAGTAAATACCCCATATACTTGACTAGGAAACCCTAAAACAAGTCTAAAGAAATATAACTTTACTTACTCTTATCTTGCTCAGCCTTGTAAAAGTTTGAGCAGAGCTCTACAGCTAGATGTAGAAGTTTAACAGTTTTTTGGTGCTCGGAGTTCTTCATGTCAAGGTTACAGCACCGAGGTACTCTTTTCAGTGCATAATTAGCTTCAAGACTCATTGAGCGATATATATTAATTTTCTTTCTAGGGCGAAGCCAACTTCTGTGATCCTAGAATGTTAATATAAGTATAATAAAAGTATTTCCATATGTATACTCCATTTATATCTAAAAAGTAGAATTCTTACTTTGACAAATTACACCATGGACCTAGCCTATAAGTTATACCATGGGGTAAACAAATAAAAATTAGCCTTTAACCTTCCACGGTAAACAGAGCATTACTGTGATTATAAAGGGCCATATAGATCTCTTTGAATCTAATATAAACACCTTATCTAAGGCCTAATATTAAATATATTATTATACTTACAAAAAGTTACTATTTATGTACTAACTTTTCAAAGTTTGGAATAATTATTTTAAAACATATTTAAATGCAATGTTAAAAAAATTATATTAAACTCATGTTTTGAAATAGGATAAATCATCGTATTGTAAATAGTACATATATTTCTCAACTTAATACCAATTGTTGAATAGCTTACCCAAAGCTCTCTTGCATATGGATCAAGAGAAGCAGCAGCATGCCAGTAATAAATAGCACCAATTGCATCTTTACGCCAAAATGATTCTGAACCTAATTGACACAAGATTTCTTGCTGCTTTTTTGTGTCATGCTTGAAAAGATCTTGCATTTTAGTAGACCTGTTAAAAATATCACAATATCCATAGGCTGTTTGCTCTAGTTTCAAACCTGCAATACCTGCTTCATATGAACCCAGCTCTAGTGCTCTATTATAATAATTTAGAGCAGTCCGATTACGTCCTCTTACTTTCTCACAATAAGCACCCATAGCCAAATTTGCATCCATGTCTTCTTTTCCTAGCGACAAAATTTTGTTGAAGATTTGTTCAATAGACATAGTCCGCAAGTGCAATGGAAGTTGACAATATCCAAACAATAATCGGCTGAGAATAAACAAGGAATGATTTTCAGGGTTCTTCAAAACTTTACAATATAACTCAGCAGCACGGTTATACAAATTTTCGTCCGATGTAGGGCTCAAATTATTAGCAATGTTGATATATTCTTCGGCAGCAAAACATAGGTAAAAATAATTTATAGACCTAGTTATTCTAAGGAATGATTCCAAATTCTCTATTTCTTCCTTGGTGAATTTATTTACTCCTTTCATTCTAATTTCTTTCAAACACTGGGCTTTCAAGAAGTACCACAGTCCTCTCCTTGGGTCCATCACAATTATTTTATTTAAGGTTTTAAGTATTGCACTTAGTTGGACTTCATCAATGGGACACACCAACTTACAAGTGGCAATAATAGCGTAAACAGCAGCTTTTTGGCTATTCTCAAGTTGACTGAAAGGTTTGATTGTACTTAGAACAGAGTGTGCCTCTACCAGATTATTTTGTTGTTTATAAATACGTGCTCTAAAGGCTTTAACAACATACCATAATCCACCAAGTATATCCGAGAAGAACATGTCTTGTCGTATTTCATTCAAAATATCTTCACATTCGTTAATTTTCTCCAAACTTGCTAAATAATGCCGATTGATGCTATGCACATAAGTGAGAACTATACAGTGGGCTAATCTCATCCAGATAAATTCCTTTCCTGATGGATCACACTTTTCTTCTTTTTCATTAATAATTAGAGTCAAAGAAGAAGGAGGAATCCTTATTTTTATTTTCCATTTGAAAGGACACTCTAATTTATTCAATACATCGTTAATAGATCTTTTTTCAATTGAGGTTACATATGCCATCTTTTTAAATCTCATGTTCGTTAATTTTGATTGAATAGTTTTATCTTGTTTCTTTATCATGAGTAATTGTGCTATTAATTGATGTATATGTAATGTCTGCAGTTATCAGGTTACCTGCAAAAGAAATAAATCTTATCATTCTATAGCAATTTATGAGAATAAAATTTCGTCTAAACGGGAAATATAGAACTGTTAATAAAATTAATCAAGTTATTTAAAACATTACTTGCATATCTGTATGTTCAATCACAATAACATACAACCATTGAAGGGAAGAAACTAGTACATAAGGTCGTTAAAATATTTGAGGGATTTTCTAACAGTTGGAAGAACCTCGATTGAGCTATGAAAGAGGATTGTAAAGTGTTTCATGTGGATTGTGATGATGTACATATCTGAGATGTGGACAATCATAAAGAGGTCTTTGAAATGTGATTTTGAATAAGATTGAAGAAGTGTAAATGAATGTACAGGTTAAGAAATGAATTGTTAATTAGTCATTGACCATCAAAATTTCAGTGCACCATTTTAACAAGTAACTATAAATAGAAATTTAATGATTTACATTTATTACAGTTCACAAGTTATAAGGATTCAAATATGTTATTTTATTCTTTTTGTGAACCATTGTTAAGGTAGAGTATTTAATGTATGAGGTTAATATTAATATATTTAATTGTATGTACCTCCTATAAATGTATATTTATAGTAAGTTTCAGCCCCATACATTAATTACTTTACCTTAACAAAAAGCATAAAATATCAAGCCCGATGTCTTAAATAACATCTGAACTGTAATGATTTGAAACCAAAGAAATACTATTTATAGCTTATAATTATACACTTGATAAAATTGTGCAATACAATTTAAATATTTGAATGACCTCAAGGGAAATTGTGCACGTTATAAATTGGTCATGGGCTGATATAAGTTCCAAGAACCCTTCAGTAGAAGAGAATTTAAGTATGTCCTTATTTTTATCGCTAAAGATAACAATTAATGGTGTCTAATAAGTCCAGTGCAGTAACTGCTACAAAACATAAAATTTTGTGATGTGATTTATACATCTAGAATCTTTTCTGAAAACATAAAAACGAATACACATGATGGGGTTTTGAGTATTACTTACATACAACATCTTTGATACTCCATTTGTATAGTAGCTGTGTAAAGCCTGGACAGGTAGTAAAGGACAATTTTTAAAAACATTTGCTATCTGTGCATACTCTGATTAAGCCTAAGTGACATGCTTAGTACGGACTTTGTGTTTGGTTAATAATGAGAACTTGGTTGTGTTGGCTAACCAGAATGCTGTAGTGATTTGCTCTCACTCTAACTTAGTGCACTAGATTTTGTTCTCATTTATAGTTTTGCTTATCTTCTAGATTTGAACACTGCTGCATTTTCTTAGGCCCTTCATCTGGGAGAAAACCAACATGATACAATAAATCGAGGGCAACGGTTCACTTACTATAAGTTGCCTCATTTTTACTGTTATTTTATCTAAAGAAACAAAATAAAAATAATGAAAATATTAATTAAGGTTGCCAAATTAGATGAAACTTTTATTTTTATTAATATGACTAGGCAACATATTATATACTCCTTCATTGAATGTTGTATCATATTACATTATGAATATTATAATGTTTATGTGAACACATTTGAAATAGCTTAATTCTAAATTAAAGTTTATACAGAGTATGTAGACCAGGCCTAATTTGCAAGTATCCTCAGAACAAATAAATTAATTATGAAATTGTTTACCTAGCCATTTTCATGATTTGTTTAGGTGAAACTTTAGGTTATTCTTTGTTTTGTTTGCTATGCTCCCTTTACATGGTCAAAAAAGTCTCTAAATGTGCATCTACACCAGACACGGCGCGAAATTTCTTAGCCACATCACAGAGGTTAGTTGGAAACCGGCCGCGTTGAGGCATCACGGACCAAACAATATAAATCGAATGAAAATAAAACTTGTTAATGAGAAATGAATAACAAATGTGAATAAGATGTGCCTACCAAGGTAAATTAAAATAAATACATGTATCTCATTTTGTACCAACATGTTGATAATTTAGCTTTAAAAAATTTCATCTAGCTTTCATATTTTCAACTGTTAAGTCATTGATAGTTGTTGATGAGGCATACAGATAAGAAATATATAAGATTATAGGTATATCTTACTTCTTTGGAGAGAGAATAAAGTAAATGGTATACTTGTTGAGTAGTATACACATTTGGGGTAGCTATTTATTACTATAACTCTGGGTAGTGCCACTTAGCCAACTGTATAATTAACCATTTGAGTGTGGGTAGCGCCACTTGGCAGCATCAACTACCTCGGCAAGGAACCCAAATTTGACTACCTATGGCCAATTCTAAAAGAAGGAGCTCCAGCGGAGGAAAATTTCCCAAGACAACGACCACGACCTTTACCGGTTACGACTCCCCGAATCAGGTTTCATGTCCCTGCCCTCAATACACCTAACGAACCTCCAGACACCACCCTTCACCGCCCAAGGTTAAAAACTCGTTCAACATCATTCCTTCAAACTGAGGACGTCTTAATCCAATCCCCCGAGACCCCTAGAATTCAAAAAGTACCTCTTTTGCCCCAATTCCCCCGGCTCCTTCCAACACTATTCTCTGGGACTTAGCCTCGATTTTGCACCAAGAAGGAGCCTCATCAGAATATGACTATCTTCCTTTGGCCAAGCAGCAATGCGCACAGTAACTAGCCTCAACCAATGGTACTATCACCTGAATACACACACATCATCTATCCTCCCTCCTCCCCCCAAACTATTTAGTAAATTTTCAAGAAGTCAATCCCCTGAAGTAACATGTTGTCGAGTTAAAAAAAATTACTTAACTTTCCAAAAGAATGGGTACGAGACCTTATTTGTCTAGAAAGCAGTGGCAGGAAGGATGGGGGAAATTATATATATAAAAAAAAAGTTTTTGAGGGGCTTTGACCACCAAGATGAAGGGGAGCCCAAAGACCTTCTCCAACAGGTGTTTGAAAATGTAATGCCCATATAATAAAATTGGAGTGGTCCACTTCCAAATACATTTTGAAATTTGTATAACATTTGAAGCTATTAAAAATGATACTCAGCTAATTTTGTTTTAATTAAACTTCTTTAGGAACTATTTAGGATATCTTTCCCCCAGATTTTTTTCTAAATTTGTATGCTTCTCAGATAAACTATGTTGGATAGCCTCCTTTGATAATTTTTTAAAACTTGGATACTTATAAATTCTAAAAGCTGTTTGGGGGTGATCTTCATGTGGACATTTTGGGAAAATTAGATGCCTCTAGAAATCATTTGATAGTTAGATGCCTCTAGAACAGGGTTCGCAAACTCACTCACTGCGACTGGTCTGTTTGCCTGCATCATCATCATCAACTGTTTCCAACCTGTGGCCAGATCTGTTTAGTAAAATGCCTTCCATCTCCCTCTGTCCTTCTACCATTCTTCCTCCTGCATTTTTCTTCCAGTATCTTCCTCTCACTTGCACACTTGCTATCTGTTCCTCTAATCTCTTCCTTGGTCTTTCTTCTGGTTTCTTCCCTACATACTTCTTATTCATTAATCTTCTTAGAATACTCTCCCCTTCCATCCTCATTACGTGCCCATACAATCTCATCCTCACATCCTATACTATCTCATGTACCCCCTGTGACCCAACTCTAGACCTTACATCTTCATTCTCTTCTGGTAACAGCTGGCATGCTCCTCAAAAACTTCACTCCCATGGCCTCCACTTTCCTTGTTTCTCTTTTACCCAAAGTCCAAGTTTCTGCTGCATTTGTTACTATAGGTATGAAGTATGCTCTAGGGGCACTTCTCTTTTTCCATAGTAGGTCTCTTACACACCTGTTGAAAACCTCTCCTTGCTGCCCTAGTCTCACTATATCTTCTATGCTGCCCCCTTTTGCCTCAATCACACTACCCTAATACTTAACACTCTTTGCTTCTTTCAAATCTACTCCATCCAATTCTATCACCTTTCTTGGCCTTGTTCTCTTCTCTGCCTTGTCACCACCATAACTTCATTTTTCGCCATACTAAATTTAATTCCACACGTTTTTATCTCCTCATTCCATTCTTGCAAATGTTCTTGTATTTCCTCTTCCTTTTTCCCCCATACCATCAAGCCATCTGCAAACACCATTGCTTTCATTTTCTCCTCACCAAATTTCCCTGCCACTCTATTCATTATCATTTCCATCACCGATACAAATAGTAATGGTGAGACGGTACTTCCCTGCTGGACTCCATTTTTTAATTGGAACCACTCTGTCCACCCTCTTTCCGTCTTTACTCAGCTCTCATTATTATCATACATATTACTTACTCTCATTACCACTCCTCTTTCTACTCCAGCCTCCTCCATTGCTTTCTATACTTTCTTTCTATTCACACTATAAAGACTTTTTATACATCCATAAATGCCATTACTAAATCCTTTCTAAACTCATATCTCTTTTCCATCAACTGTGTAATTCCAAATATTAAATCTATTGTCAACCTCTTCTCTCTAATCCCATGTTAATCCTCTCTCCATATTCCCTTAATGCTTTTCCTCAGTTTCCTTTACAGAATATTTTTGTACACTTTCGCGCATTGACACATCAGTCTATAATTTTCACACCTCTTCCTTTATCCTTTCTTGAATATTGATAATGTATATTCAATTTACTACTTTACAATGACTATTACCTTACTACTTTACCATGACAAATTATACCATTGTCCTCATAGTGCAACTGAACAAGGTAATCTCCTTACCTCTCAGGGTTAACAGGTAGCTCCTGTCACTATATTACTACTACAAGTGCAAACTCTTCAAATGTGATACAAACATCTTATCTAAAACTAATCTTAAATAGATCCTTATACTTGTATAAAACTATTCATATTAATTCTATCTAGCTTTTCAAAAGCAGGAATTATTTTAAAGTATAGTTAAATTATCTGGACTTTTTTAAAGTTATATAAAACTCATCTATTAAAATAAAATTGAATTAATCATTATGAATAGTATTAATATTTTTTTACTTAGTAATTATTGTTAAATAGCTTACCTGAAGCTCTCTTACACATGGGTTGAGAGTGGTAGCAACATGCCAGAAATAAATGGCACCCATTGCCCCAATTGGACGTCTGCACCAAAAATATTCCGAACCTGACACAATATTTCTTGCTGCTTTCTTGTGTCATGGATGAAGAATTTTTTCATTTTAGTAGTCTCATAAAAATATAACAATAAAAATTGCAATTCTTGCTTCATATGACCCAGTTCTAATGCTGTACTATAATAGTTTAGAGCATCATCAAAATTTTATTTTACTTTCTTACAATTGGCACCCAGAGCCAAATTTACATTCCTGTTATCTTTGCCCAATAATAAGGTTTCGTTGATGATTTGATCAAGAGAGAAATTCCATTCCGCAAGTGTGATGGAAGTTGAGAATATCCAAACAATAATCAGCTGAGAACAAACAAGGAATGATGTTCAGGGTTCTTCAAAACTTAGCAATATAGCTCAGCAGCACGGTTATACAAATTTTCATCCTCTGAAAAGCTCAAATTATTAGCAATATTGATAAATTCTTCAGCAGTATAACATAGGTAAACATAATTTATAGACCTAGTTATTCTAAGGAATGATTCCAAATTCTCTATTTCTTCCTAGGTGAACTTATTTACTCCTTTCATTCGAATTTCTTTCAGGCACTCAGCTTTTAGGAAGTGCCATAGTCCTCTTCTTGGGTCCGTCACAATTATTTTATTTAAGGTTTTAAGTATTGCACTTAGTTGGACTTCATCAATGGGACACACCAACTTACAAGTGGCAATAATAGCGTAAACAGCAGCTTTTTGGCTATTCTCAAGTTGACTGAAAGGTTTGATTGCACTTAGAACAGAGTTTGCCTCTACCAGATTATTTTGTTGTTTATAAATGCGTGCTCTAAAGGCTTTAACAACATACCATAATCCACCAAGTATATCCGAGAAGAACATGTCTTGTCGTATTTTGTTCAAAATATCTTCACATTTGCTAACTTTCTAAATAATGCTGATTGATGCTATGCACTTAAGTGAGCAAAATGCAGTGGGTTAACCTCATCCAGATAAATTCCTTTACTGATGGATCACACTTTTCTTCTTTTTCATTAATAAGTAGAGTTAAGAAAAAAGGAGGAATTTTTATTTTCTAATTGAAAGGGCACTCTAATTTATTCAAGACATTGTTTGGAAATCGTTTTTCAGCTGAGGTTCCATTTGCCATTTTGGTAAAACCTTTTTCATAATTTGATTTGAAAACCTTTAATCTTATTTCTTTAAACTGAAAACTTTGTTATTTATTAATTTATATATAATTTCTGTGGTTATTGATTGGGATACCTGAAAAATGTCTACTAGCTCAGGCGCTGTTGTGATAAAATTTAATGGTGGTGCGCTTTACGCTGTATTGTGTTGAGATGTAGGAACTAAGATGCTCGCTAAGGCTGCGTGTGATTTTCTATTTTATTCATCATTTAATTAAAAAGCTAATACCATACATATCTGGATGAAAATGTTACTAATGGTCAAAAGGAGTAATATACTTAGTTCACAATAATTTTAGACAGCTAAATTAGCACTATTTAAATGATTAAAATAAGCATCAAAAGTGTCACTATCATATCTAATGATGATATCATAGCTTATGTTGTAGCATTGATTTGAAAATATAATTATAGGGTAATTATTTTATATAGGGCCTAAATTGCATTAAATTATAATTACTACTTGTTCGGGTTATTAACAATAAATTTAATCGACTTAAGGAAATATATTATTGATAGACTTTTCAGTAAGAAAAACAAAAGTACTACATGTGCATAGTATTTCACTAAAACTTGTGATAATCTTAAAATATTGTTACTGTATATAATAATGACAGCTTATTCCAGTGATTTGGATTAACTCGTTCAAAGGTTATGTATTATGAAGTTTTAGAGTAACTCTGTTTTTAGGTGGTTATTTAAGCACTAAGAAAATAAATGTATATATAGTTGATTTATTTTCTTAATTTTGTGAAGCCTCATTTTGGGCATGTATATAGTTTCTCTATATTTGACATTTGTTTACAAGCTAACTCAGTGGCCCAAATTATACAACATTGTTGGGTTGTAATAGTAGGTTTATCTTGAAGCTATAGCCTGGATATAAACAGCTTTTTTTATATAAGAAGAATCAAATAGCCAAAGCTATTATTTATACTTTTAGTGAGGCTTACTCCATCTAGATATCAAAGTCCCGGGTTTGATTCCAGTGTCCAGGTGTCATTTTTCAATTTACAATATATTTTTTTATACACTTAGCACACTAGCTATTAACGGCTTAATCTAAATGGGCAAGCATGATGAAGGTAGTTAAAAGGAATTGAACCTGCTTTGGCGTAGGAGGCTGGGAAAACCACCTCTAGTTCAACCCACCAAGATTCAAACCTTGACCTCCTTTTAAACAGTGGTTGAGTGAAATGCGGAAATAGCGCATTAATTTGCTCGGCCATTGGTGCGGGCAATATATCTTGTTAAAGTTAAAGTTTGATATAGCTTACAACAAATTTTACAATTATCAATGGGTGTATATACTTAGGATAAAATAAAAATGTTCTACGAAAGGTAGCACTAAACTAGCTTTATTTAATAATAATAATAATAATATTTAGCACCGCATCTTACTACCCGTTTGGGTTATACGCTTAAGTACTGATTACATTAATGGATTTAGTAATTGGGAAGGTTGAATTAGAGGGAGTGAACCCGCATTTGCGTGGAGGGAGAGTGGAAAACCATTTAGAAAAAACCACCCCCAGTTCACCCGACCGAGATTCGAACCTTGATCTCCCCGTCCTCAGCAGTCAAGCTCAACACGACAAGCGCATTAGCCAACTACGCTTTATTTAAATACAATTAAAAAAAATTTTATACTACAAATGTCCTAATGTATAAATTAAAGGCACATAAAAAAAATCTTTGTGTGTAATTTATTATTAAGCTTATTTTTTCAACATTTAAGTTAATTTAAGAAATATTATAAATAAATTAGAGTCAGACACCTTAACCTAATTGTTATTGCTGTGAGATTCTGTGCAGTTGATACTACTGGTTTATAGTTTCAGCATCACAGAACAATATAATTGTTGAAATTGGTGTTTCCCCTTTCACATTTATGAACTAACGATCATGGACAAAGTGATGTGTATGTATGAATATTGATTTTTAAGTCATGTGCTTAAATAAACTATTTGCTTAGAAATTGCACTGTAAATGCTTCTAATAAATAAAAGAATATCCTATTATAGCTATGAATTTTTATACAGTTAATACTTAGCCATTAAAAAAATAATTAATTCAAGTATGCCACTAAAAGTAGGTATGTTTTTTTTTTTAAATTTGTGATAATCTTCATAATAAAAATAAAATGAAAAACCCCTCCCGAAAAACAAACTCAGACCGGGCAGTTGAAGGTAACAATGCTATTAATTAGGCTCATGCCACATAAACTTACAATGAACATTGTTTTAAAATCCACGATTCATTTAAATAGTAAACTATTATTACTTATCAACTGTAGCTCACTCTTACACTTAAAGCGGTTACTAGCCTGTGAAAAGAATGACTCGTTTGGAGAGTTACTTTTTGCATCCCCATGTGTTTTTAGTACAGTTTACAGCAAAGCAAGTTAACACCATTGTATTTCTATAAGCACAAAACAAACTTTAACAAACCATTTCCTGTACTTAACTAAATGATAACATTGCAGTGCGCATTCATTCTGCCCATTATCTGAGTGAGAGCAGCACATTTCAATTTCGTCACAGCACCAGTGCCCTAGTACTCTATCTTCTCTAGTCAATATCGATGATAAACGCACATTTCACCCATGATTAATTTTTCGGCCATGCTCGGGATCAAACCCGGGACCCTAAGATCAGTAGATAGGCACGCTATCGACTGAACTAAGGTGTCGGATATATCACATAACTTCATAAAATTGAATGAATAATTTAATTATATTTTATTTCGATAAATTAAGTACAAAACTATAGGGCTACAATTTTGTTTGTGGGTGGAATGTTTTGCTTTATAATTATTTTACCTAGTGTCTGTTGTAATTAAATGTTCACTACTAACAACAAGATTACTTTTTATGTCAATTTGATTGATATACATGGGAAGTGAGTGTCAGGTAGTAATGGAGGATCTTAATGGAAAAGAGAGAGGAGGGTGGTTTTAGGAAAAGAAGGATGGGGAGAGAGAAACAAGGAAGGTTGTTGGAGCTATGTGCAAGAAATAAAATGAAAGTGGCAAACAGCGGGTATAAGCAGAAGATAGAGAGAGTCATAAAATCACTATATGCAGTTGGGATGGGGAGCAAAAATTCTTGATAGATTACTGTAATTTCTCATTGATGAAAAATGAAATGGCAGACCATAAAGCTTCAAGGTAATACCAAGTGTACTCCTAGATTGTGAACACATGTTGTTAGTGGCAGACATAGAGGGATGGGGCTGTAGGAGAAAGGTATTAAGACAAGAAAGAAGAATAAGGCTGTGCAGACTAGAAAATGAAGAGGAAAGATAGCTGTACCTAAGAAAAGCAAGATGCTTAGTACCCAAATATGAGATGCAAAAGTAGAGGTTGAATAGAAAGGGTTTAGGAAGGTTTGGTGGGAGTAATAAGAGGAAGTGGAAAGAGACATCCTGATGGAACAACAGGTGAAGGAAGCAGTGCAAGAAAAGAATCAAGCATTCAGAAGGTGTTTTAAGAATAGGAATGAGGAAAAGGAAGGTGTTATATAGCCAAGTAAGAAACAGGAGAGAGAAAAGACAAGAAGTTAGAATGATGGAGGAAGAAGAAGGAAGAACATTGAAGACAGGAGAGGAAGAAAATAAGCTACGGAGGAGTTATTTTGAGATGTTCAACCCGGAAGAGGAAATGGATGAGAATAAAACATAAGAATAAGAAGAAATAGTAGAAGAGGAGGAAAGAGGTGGAAGTAGGTATCAGTGGCGGCTCGTGTATAGGCACTGCGGAACTGCGACACCCCCTATTTCCACTTGATACTATCGATAACATTTAATATAATGAGTCCCTTTTTCATTAATTCTTTTTATATTTTTGTAGTACAATATATATTCCTTAAGCTTAATGTCAGTACTTCAGAAGCCATCTCCCAGTTTATGAAAAAGATACAAAAATCTTTGTATGGAACTGTGCGCTTCACAGTGCCAGTGATGTGGTGTTTTACTGTTGTGCACATGCATACATAGGAGGGGGTGGGGAGGAAGGTGAGACTGCCAGGTAGAGAGACCACTGTTGTTCTCGCAGTGCTGGCTCTGGCGTGATGGTGGAAGGAAGTGTTTTTTTACTCGGCGTGTGTTGTGCTTAAAACCCATGTACCATATTCTTGAATGTGATAAAGTGTAAAATTAGATTATTATTCTGCTTCCAGCTATTCTATTCGATTCATTTTTTTTCGGTTCTTTTATTTAACAGAAAACATTAACCATGGCCTTGCATTCCCAAGAAATAAGTTATGTAACTGTAAGTGAACTTCAACAGCTTAAGTTTTCACAGCTATCGCTCCATGGGAAAGTTAAAGTTAATAAAAGAGGTCGTTCAGCACCTAATATTCTAATATCCCAGCCAGGCAAAAGCAACAACAAGAAATATATTCGTAGCTTTAATTCTGAATGGTACCAACGGAAAAGTTGGCTTTGCAGCTGTGAAGTAAATAATGCACTATTTTACTTCCCGTGTTTGCTGTTTGAAGGTGATATACCGTGGACAAAAGATGGTTTTAGATATATAAACAAAATGAAAGAAAAAACTGAAAAGCATGAGAAGTCAAAGAAGCACGTTGATAATGTTGTTTCACTGTCACTTTAAGGAACTGTAAGTATTAAGGAGAAACTTAGTGAGGTATACAGACTTTCAATCAATGAGCATAATATAAAAGTTAAAAAGAACCGTGAAATTTTTTCCAAAATAATAGACTGCATTTACTTTTGTGGAAACTTTGAAACTCCCTTACGTGGACATGGTGAAAAAGACGATTCAGTAAATCCAAGGCTATTTAGAGGATTAGTAAATTTTGCATCAAAATTAGATTCGGATTTGAAGAATCACTTAGAAACCAGTGCAGTCTTCAAAGGTGTTTCTAAGACCATTCAGAATGAGATACTTGACTGCCTGCTATAAATATACCATGAGGAGATAAGGACGAAAACTAGAAAAGCTTCCTTTGTAGCTGTCATGGCTGATGACACAACAGATGTTTCGGAACATACTCAAATGGTCCTTGTTCTACGATATGTATTGAATGGAGAAATATTTGAGCATTTTGGGATATTCTTTATTCCAGAAAATCAAACTGCAGATGGCAAATCAAAATGTATTTTAGAACAATTGGACATATTCCTTCAAGGAAATGGACAAATACTGATAGCTCACACATTTGATGGTGCAAATGTCATGAAAGGCAAAAAAGCAGGAGTTAAAGCAAAAATAAAAGCAGTGTATAATAATGCACATTTCATTCACTGTTATGCACATCAACTTAATTTAATAATGGGAAATGCAGCAAGTATTACACGAAACGCAAGAATTTTTTTCTCTAACATTATGGCTATTCCAACATTATTCTCAAGATCCCCACAACGTGTATCCATTCTCAAGAAACATATGGACATCAGAATTCCACGTTCATCCTCTACAAGATGGAATTTCAACATACAGACCATAAACAGAGTTCATGAAAATTTGTAACCTTTAAAGAACTGCCTTACTAAAATTCAGTCAACATCAATTGCAGATCAAACCATTGCAGAAGCAACAGGAATTTTAAAATACCTGAATGATGATAATTTCAAGTTTTGGTTAGAGCTTTTTCATCAGATTATGCCTCATGTTGAAATAATTTACAACCGAATTCAATCTCGAGAAATTAATGTGTTTAAAGTTAATGAATATATAGCAAATTTCAAAACTGCTATTTTAAAATTGAGAAACTAAAAGTACTGTGAGAATCCTTCAAAGACACTCATGGCAGAAGCTAAGTAAGTGTGTGATTATATATGTGTTGATATAATGGACAGATATTCTTCCACCAAACACTTAGTAGCTGCTAAATTGTTCAACAAGAATTGCTTCACTAGATTTAAGAATTAACATCCCACAAAAGAGATAGTACTGACCACTGAAGCTTATCCCATGATTGACAAAGAAAAGCTTGAAACTGAACTAAAAGTATTCTGTTGTAGGACTGATATTCATGAATATTGCAAATTAATTGAGCTGCTGAAATTTATCTTGGAAAAGAATCTAGATGATGTTTTTAGTGAAATTACGAAACTGATAAAAATCCTCTTGACAATTCCCATGACTACATCAGAGGCAGAGCGCTGCTTTTCAAAATTGAAAAGAATAAAAACTTTTTTAAGAAGCACTATGAATTTGGAAAGACTAAATGTACTTGCAGTACTTTCAATGGAGAAAAATTTCCTCAATTGTCATCCAGAGATCAAGGAGAAAATTATTGAACTTTTTAAGCAAATAAAACAAGAAGAATGGATTTCATTTTTAAATGAATAGATCAAGCTTGAACTGTAACAATTTAAGTTAAAGTAAGTAAAATAATTTGTTGTTTTTTTGTTAAGATTTTATCAAGTTCCTGAATAAATTATCTTTTTATACATGTTTTTTTCCTTTTACACAATTTTAAAACAAAGGCTAAACATTTTCTGGGGCAGCACCCCCACTAATTTTAGCTATGAGCCGCCAATGGTAGGTATATAAAGTATATTCAGGTTGCTGAGTGGTTTCGAAGGAGAACAAGGTACCAGGAGACTGAAAATAATACCTAATTTCAAGAATGTGGACAGGAAGAAATGTACAAATTATAGGGAGCTAACACTGATGTTGCCAATGTACAAAAATATTTGAGAAGATACTGGAAACTAAAATAAAAAATAAAATGAAAGGAAGGTAGAGAGAGGAACAGCATGGTATTCGGGAACATAGGTCTACAATAGACTTAATCTTTACCATACGACAGCTTATGGAAAGAAAGTATGAATTTGGGAAAGGCTTGGGATGGTATTTATGGGTGTGGAAAAGGCATTTGATAGCATGGAAAAAACAAAGTTTGGAAATCGATAGAGGAGGCCAAAGTGGAAAGAGGAGTTGTAATGAGAGTGAAAAGCATGTATGAGGATAACAGGAGTTGTGTTAGGACAGAGAGTGGGGGGACGGAGTGGTTCCAAATTAAAAATTGAATGAAGCAGGGGAGTGCCCCTTCACCATTACTATTTGTATCGGTATTGGAAATTGTAATGAACAAAGTGTCAGGAAAACCGGAGGAGGTAAGAATGAAAGCCACGATGTTTCCTGATGACTTGATGGTATGGAGTCAGAAGGAAAAGGAAATACAGGAACAACTAAAAGAATGTAATGAGGAATTGAAAGAGTGTGGAATTAAATTTAGCATGGCAAAGTGCATGGACATTGAAATTGTGTAAGAGAGACTAGGAAAGTGGAGACCATGGGAATGGAATTTGTGAGGAGCATGTTAGCTGTCACGAGGAGAAACGAGATTAGGAATGAAGTGATCTGGGAAAGAGTACATGTGATGAATGAGGATATAAAAAGAGAGGATGCCAAAGAAAATGTTAGAAATGAAATATATAGGGAAAAGGCCACAAGGTAGGCCTAGAAATATTTGGGAAAAGCAAATAACAGAAATTGTTCACGTTAGAGGAGAAGAAAGGAAGAAATTAAAGGAGTAAGAATGGTGGAAGGATATAGGAATATGGGGGCATTTTACTAAACTGACGAGGCCAAAGGCTGGAAACAGGTGATGATGATATGATAATGATTGATATATTATACAACCTGAAATGATCTGTTTTCTTACATTATCTATTTTAGACAAATTACATTTTGTATTAAACTTTGATTTAAGTGTGGTGGTTATTGGCAACTTAAATTTTTTTTAATGTAATAGTTATATATATTATTTATGAACACCCTAACAGTTAAGTAGACCAGTGTGTGTTCAACAAGGGTGATGAGTTCAAATCTTGAACTGGTAAACTAGGTTTTCAAAAAAAAAAATCTTTTTACATTCTCTCGACCCCTCAAAGAAAGAAGAATTGTGATCGTCAAAAAACTTGAAATTTTGATTAATGTCCACATTTCATTACCCCCTTATGCAGAAAAAGTGGTTTCTCGATACTGTTTGCCTGTATCTTGGACTAGAGCCGAAATCATTTTACCGATCAGGCTAAAGCTTGGTATCTTAGGGTATTCATAAAGTTCTCCTGATAGGTTTTTGGAATTAGATATCTAAACCTAAAATTAGGGGTAGTTAACTAAAGATCAAAATGAGAAAAAATTGATTAATTATTCAAAATGTATTCACTCTTAGTGCTTACAGTGTTTTATCTTCCGAATCAACAAAACATCCTGACAAATTTTTGCTATTTTCTCCCACATCTTCTCTACCCTATGTGTCTTGGAAAAATTGTTTCATGTGTAAACATAAATTTCAGGATATCTTTCAATAATACATATAAAATCAATGTTAAATTGCTGGTCGTCCTGCATAGTGTAGTAAATCGTAAGACATTTCCATACAGACCAAATCAACAACAGATAAACGCTTGTTGCACGTCAATCATGGAATAGTGAACGAGTCTACTCAATCACGACGTTGTACATGGCACATGCTGCATACAGTAACGTGTCATGATCCTTCCAGTCTGAAAGTTATCACTTGTTAACAAGTGTGCATGTGTCATATTGCATGCTTCCTGTGTTATGTATCTGTTTCATCCTGTGTGAAAGCTGACTAAATGTAAATACCTTCATACAAACGCAGGTACATTTTTATAAATTCTACCTACATCCCTACCCACTTGTGATTAATATTTACATGCATTAAATCTGAACTGGAAGTGAGAAGTTTAGTGAAAAAAAAATTTCAGGAGAAAGAATTGGTGTTAACATGGCTGGACAATTATTTAAACACTATTAGATTAAAACCATATGAGTTTTTATTTCAACTAACTTGTTGAATATAATTTAGTTTTAGTGACTACAAAATTTTATGACTATCTGCAAAGAACAATCAAAGTTTATAAATATTTTAAATTTCTGAATATGTGCTTCCTATTATATCAGTAGATGTGTAGGAATGTACCCAGAAAAAGTGAAAATATATATGTGACATTTTTCATCTCTAGCATGCATAAATTTAAGATAAATCCCCCTACATATTAATGTTGTGATAACTACACATCAATGATTTGAGTCTTTACAGCCACAACCCAAAGTGGCTCACTTTTGCAACCAAGCCAGAGTCTAGCAATCATGATATAAACAATAATATTTGTGCTTCGGAGATCATGATGAGGGTATTTTAAAATACCGAAACATGCAGCTTTAAAATTCAACCATTTCAACTTCAAGGAGCGAAGGATTACATTTCAATATAAGACTTTGAAATCACACATCATATTAAATTAAGAAAATATATTCGTAATTAATATAAATATTATTTCATGATTAGCTATTCTTCAATTTTATTTCTTGACTATCACTTTTATACTTTTGTATTGTTACAACTGTTGATTTTGATAAGGAAGAGTTCTTCAATGAGAGGAAAAGACTTAAGAGTTGTATTAGGGTTGCTGCTACATAAGATGAAATAAAGTAAGTGAGGTCACCTTATACTTTTGCAGTTTATTCAAAGATATGGTTTTGGAAACTCATAAGGCCTACAATGAGTACCTTGTGGTCAATTAATCTTACCATACTGTCTATAGAAGAGCAATTGACAGACGAAATAGTATTCAACAATATCAACAGTTATTTTGATAACAGAAAAAAAAAAGAGTGTAAAATACTGAAATAAACATGGTGTCTAATTTTTTTTTTCTCATATACTTTGTTTTGAATTGTTGTCAAAGTATGTTGTATATTGAGAGGGGCGGCAAACTCAGGGACCGCCCTGGGAGGCACAAACTCTAACTACAGCACTGTGGTCAACCCTTTAGGGAAATCACAAATCCAAGAAAAATAAATAGCTTATATTTGGCTTTAAATATGTTGCGATCTTAACACCTTAAACCATGTGAATACCTGTGTTGGAGAACAAAAACAGTGAACACTGAAATGTTGCATTTTTCCTTAGGGAATGAATCAGGGTGTACAACTTAGATGTATTTAAAAAAAAAATCATGTATCGACTGAATTCATACCGTTTAATCAATGGATCCGATACCATTAAGGCCAATAAACCATTAAAAAGATTTTAAACTTTACATACACTATGAAAATATTAAGGATGTACACCTTAGGCATAGTTAAACAAGAGACACATCCATTGAAAGCCTGACACATTAGAAACTGTGACCACCAATTCTTATTTAACTATAAACAAGGAAACACAGAAAGTGGAAACTTGTCATGGATATGTACTTTGACTAAACATTAGTTTGTGCTTTAACACATATTGTGAGATGTCCTAAACCTCAGAATGACCAGGGGGAGTAATTCCCAGACTAAGGAGAGTAAAAATTGTAATAATCACTTAGGCATACTATCGAAAGTTTTCTTGGGGGTTTATTACAAAAGTATGAAAGAAGACGCTCTGGACCAAGGAAAATGGAAGATGTCCAGTTGATACCTGTCTCAAGACAAATTCACAGAAAAAGAAGATATATTGCGAGCCTAAAGACTTAAATTGTGTGAATATTGGTTTTTTACGTTAGCATTATACACTTATCCCCTCAACATGCCAAAACCAATGTAAGACACGTCTTTCACAATGACCTATATTCAATTTAACGGAAAATGGACTCAACAAAGAACCTTTGGCTTATGTTATAAAGCTATCTGGATTTACCCTGGGTGGTTGGTCACTTTTCACTCATTTGGCTGTAAGACTATATGTGGAACATTCATTTCCACACTTTAACTACTCTATAAAAAATTATTCTGGACACAAGACAAAACCTATATTGATACCTCAGCGCAACAGTGTTACAAAGGTGTAAGTTAAAATATATCCTTATAGGAACAGAAGTTTTATATAATTAATCCACCAAATAGTTGGAATGACATAAACACTTCCATTCTGTTACAAACTATTTCCCTTTCACAGATACTGAAACGTCCGTGTTTTTGTAATGTGACATTTGCACCAAGGTTTCGATATAACTCAGTGTAAAGGCTGTGTACAATGTTTCATGTCCAGTTGTCATTTTTCAATCAATTAAATATTATATTTAACTAAGTGAAATAAAAAAATAATGGAAAATTCCGCCTTTCTTCAGTTTTACTCTCTTATTCATGAAAATGGTTAAAGGTTCTTCTTTAAAGTATTTATACACCATGTGTATCAAATATCATTTCCAGTATTTGATTTTGGATTAAATGTTTGATTAAATACATTTGGTTGCATGACAAAAATATCTTGATAAAAGTCAAGTGGATAAAAGTCAAGTGGATAAAATAGTTTTGTTTCAGACATACCTTTTATTTTGACTTGTACCCACCTCGGTGGCGTAGATGTCTAATGCGCTTGTTGTGTTGAGCTCGACTGCTGAGGATGGGAAGATCGCGGTTCGAATCTCGGTTGGGTGAACTGGGGGGTGGTTTTTTCTAAAATGGTTTTCTTCTCTCCCTCCACACAAATGTGGGTTCACTTCCTCTAGTTAAACCTTCCCAATTCCTAATCCATTAGTGTAATTATTACTTAAAAGCATATAACCCGAACGGGTAGTAAGACGCGATGCTAAATAAAAAAAATATTTTTTTTACTTGTGAATAATGTATTAAATATCAAAAAAGGTGTTTGTAAATCATTGTGTTGATCAATTGATTTAACGTGCATATTTTAATTGAATGTTGTAGATGCTCTTTAATCTAAGACACACAATGCAACTCAGATTGTCTTATCAAAATAGTGATGATCTGTCCTAATTTTGGAAATCGATAATATCAGATTAATATAAATATTATGTGTAACAGTTATTCCATGAACGAAAGATTACTTATTATTGTAACTTCATGAGCTGTAAGATTCTTAATTCAAGGCTGGCAAACCTTTTTGAGAGGGTGCCTGTTCCCAATAAGTTGAGTTTTTTTTTTTTTTCATATTCTTAGGAATTTTGAGTTTTAAAATAGACTATTAGATACATTATCATTATTAATTATTATTATTATTATTATAGTTTGTTTTTAGCACCGCCTTAGTACTCGTCCGGGTCATACGCTTAGGTACTAATTACGCTAATGGTATTAAGGATTAGGAAGGCTATATTATAGGAAGTGTACCCACATTTGTGTGGAGGGAGAGTGGAAAACCATTTTAGAAAACGGCCCTCAGTACATAACATGTTTGTAATTACACATCATATTGTTACTTGTCAGTGTTTTCTCATTTTCTCAAGTGTTGTTCAGTTAACATTGCCTGAATCGCAGCTCAAACTTTGACCAGCCAGCACTGGAGTCCAACCTTGTGTATGACCAAGGTGAGACTTGAACTGATACTAGTCAGTGCCAGTCAGTTGGTGGAGAAGCTGCAGAGTTGTAGGCCCTACCATTATTGTAAGGCATTTTTTTCTATTAATTTTCAAGGCATCTTTGATGTATCATTGTTAAGGGACACAGTAGCAAGGTGGCATGGCTCAGCCCAAGGCTCGCACGTCTTCAATTCATCAAAGATAAGGAGGGAGTTTGGAAGTGAACTATTTGGTAACAGTGCTCTTGTAGGGAACAGTGGGTTTGGCTGCACGAATTATCTGATCATACCTTTAGAAAGGGTAGCAACAGCAGAGGAATGTCTGTTTCTGGAAGCCCAGGTCAAAACGAAGAATACTATTATTGAGTTGAGCGGTGCTTTGGAGTTTGAAAGAGAAGATTTCCTATCTTGACCCTCAGTAGCCTATGAGGTTGAAAAGAGAGTTGAAAGTGTGATTGTATCTACAGCTATCCTTCACAAATTTGTACCAATGAAGAAGATACCCCTCCTGTGACTGTCAAAGAACTAGCAGTGAAAGAAGCTTTGAACTTATCTCAACCAGGTGTAGTGTAAAGTGGTCAGCGTTTTAGGCTCTTAGCTTTTGACCATTTCATTTATATAATTATATTAGTTTGCCATTATTTATTTTGTTAATTTAATACCATGCTTAAAATCCCTAAATTCACTATGGATGTAATAGGCTCGCAAGTGTCCAGTATTTGTAATATTCAAATACATTTAATATATCATTTTATAAAATTCCACCTTAAGTTTATTAGCAAACATGTTAACACTAGATACTAGGCGTACCTACTAAACTTATAGTACATTATTGTTTTCCAATCGTTTGGGCCTATTTTAGTAAATAGCCTTCAGCATCTTCAATATATTATTCTTTTCTAGGCTTAATTTAATCTTGATATTACTATCAAGTGTTTAGTTATAAGAAAGTGTGGGGTTTAATGTTAATTATAAGTTGTCCAAATGTAGAAATTCAAAGAATAATTATAGCGCAAGAACTAGTTTATTATTATATTGATACATTTTTTGCATACCAGCGGCAAATATTTTTTGTCAACAGCAACAGAGAATAAAATGATGATACCAGGATCTAGGATCTCCTTAAACTGAGTTGGATACAGGATCTAGGATTAACATGAATAAAGTTCACACAAGTCTTTGGCGAGTGATTAATTGTTCATTGTTCTGTCTTATTTCATCATTAAATCATAACTAAAGCTGTTAGCAATATATGTTTTAAATTTCAATTCATTAAATTCATTTTTAGGCCTTTAACTTTTAAATCTAGTAGTTTTCATTCTTGTGAAGTCTTTGTTGAAATTATAGCATCATCTAAATTTATTACTTTTACCTTTCACTTCTAAGCATCATCCTGATATATTTTATCTGTACGTGGAAAGCTGTGAGATGCACCTTTGGCTTGCACGTATGGCTTTACAGTGAAAGGGGAGGTTTGGTACGAACAGCTATCCAATCAGCACATCAGATTTTAGTGTCTGTGTTTGATACTATGTAAGAGGGAAGCGTCAGATGCAACACACTTGCCGGTTAGCACACGAGCTATAAATACATATACTTAGAGTGTTCTTCGTGTGTTGTCTTTAGGGTGTCGAGAGATGGGTGGAGAAAAAGGAAGACCACCATGTGGCTAATTTATCACTAATATAACCATATTATGTCTATCTTCAAGTACTATTTATTTTTTTATTTTCATTATGTAACTAGTGGTTTAAAAATGCAATAAAATGTTGATTATCTTTTCTCTTAAATAAAACTTCGAATCAACATCATAAATATAAATTTCTTTAATCGACTAAGTTCTCTACCCCCACCATTATTTAATTAACCCCAATAAGCTCTACTGAACTCACTGGCTGTCACGGACAATATCTAAAGAATAAGATGGAGAGGAGGAGAATGGAGAAGTTCGACTGATTAGAAATGTCACCCAACAGTGGGGCCGATGGTTAGATATGCGACTGGTTAAAGTAGCTCCGAATAGAAAAAAACCGACAAGCAGCTCAGCAACCTAATCTTGTAACACAAAATATAGTCTATGAATAATATTTCAGAAGTATGCTGTAAAAACCTTTTTAACTGTTCCTAAGGTTTTCTATCCTTTAAAAATAGTGTGTAGGCTACAGTGTATGTTGTCTGGTTCATTACATTGCTTTACCGGTACTCCTTTTGGTCAACGTTATGACCAGGGGCGAGTTTACAAATGTGCCGCCCATAGACACTATATAATTTGCCGCCGACTTTTCCTACCTTAATTTCTAACCTTCTAAATCACTGTTTTCCCCCTACCACTCTTTATACACCAACACACATATATCATATAGTCCTTCCAAAGTGTTATCTGTGGACTGACAGATAAAAATTACTTATGTTATTTGATTATTTATTATATTGCCGTTTTGAAAGTAGTAATAATTTAAGCAAAGACCTAAAAAGTTGAAATATATACTCTTATACTGTCCTGACACACAAACTCAAATATTATTGAATCTAAGAAGATAAGGTTTGCATTAGTAGACTGTATAACATGTTACTAAAAATTAAATATTAGCATGTACACAATAATAAAATAGTATGATATACTATATTATAATATCTTTCGCCTTGATTTCTGCTGAGTGAACTGGTCAATGTCAGACCAATCCATTCTATCCAATAAGTGACCTTCAATTAAAACAAATGCCAGTGAATTAAGGTGATCCTTTGTCAGGTTTGGTACGCAGGTACAGCAAATCACAACAAACACACACACACACAATAAAGCTATAAAATTAGTTTAACTGGCAGAAAAAAATTATTCTTTTGTCATTCAAAATTTGCCCTCCTTAAAATCCGCCGCCGTAGACATTTGCTTACTAGGCCTATGCGTAAATCCACCCCTGGTTATGACATTAAAATGATGTAAAACTAATAGACCTAGTTTAGATAACTCAAATAAAGAAGAGCAATGTTCAATGAACTTGTATTGTGTCTTCTTTACCACTCATCTTTATTAATGTCAATGAATTCTGAGACATTTATTCAGAAAATAGGAAACCACACTGAAAAGGACTAACTAGATTAAATATTTTACGGTCGACACTGTGTTAAGTTTACTTAACAAAACAATTTTTTTTATAAAAAATCTATAAAAACTATCTGCAAGTTTCACTTGTTTATATATAATTTGAAACTTCTTCCTCCAAGACAACTGGAATATCTTCAAAACTGAGCAAAGTGGATGGTCCAAAAACGTTTAGACTCAAACTTAATTGATTAGGCGCCGAGTCGAAGTCAAGGTTAGATGTATTGCCATCAACTTGTGTCACTCCCAACAGTTCTTTAAATGTGCAGGCTGTTTCAGTAATCAGGTGGGGTGGTAGACTAGGCCCCCCTCCTGTGCCCAAAACGTACTTCTTGGCATTTGTACAATTCTTTTTGGACGGCTTTTTAAGGTATCGTATTTCCCTTAGGAATAGTAATGGTTAATTATGTCTATTGATACCCAGACTGGGCTATTTTCGTTTTGTGTAACGTGATCTGTCTTTTCCCATTCACATACTTTTTTTGCTTAACAAGAATTGACAATCAATTTCTGATTTAGTAAAATTTTTTCGTCTTTTTGACGAATGTTTCTCATCGCTCATCTTGGTCTTAACTTCCATGGTAAAAGAAAAAAATCTGAACATAAATCATACACTAGATGATTATAATAATACATTTATAAACAACCCTTAATATAACCTAAAAGTAGAGTTTGAAACAGTACTCCCTTATCTATGGTTTGAACTTTGAAAACAGGTTGGGTAAAAGTTAAACACGAACAGCTGACAAGCTGCTGAGCAAAAAACAGGGCAGCCAACGTCATGGTTCAGTTTGAACTAAACCACGTCCAAAATTTTGTTCCGAAAACGAATTTAAGTTTAATCCACGGATCAAATCAAACTAGATCAATTTAAACGCGACCAGTTGTATATGGGGAAAGTGGCCCTCAATGGTTTGTTGCGAACATCCCGTCGAACACCACTGTAGATCTGGCTCCTAACCGTTATCAGTTATCACTCTCACAAAAACATTGTTTTGTTTTCAATAAATTTACACTTTATATGTTTGTGATTCATTGAATAAATTACTTTTAAAACGTGGCCACATTAAATAGTAAAAATTCGAACATCAAAGTAATTTTATTATTAAAGCTGTAAAAATAAATTTTACATAAAATAGTGGTACGATATTTTAGCATTGAAAACGTATCTAGGCCTGGTTTCAAATCAATATTAATAACAAGAAAGCATTCATGACTATCGATCAGCAAGGAGAGCACGTTACTAGTGATGGGTTGAAACAGCTCTTTGCACGTGCGAGATCACATAAGCTCGCTCACGAATAGTCGTTCATATGAGTCATATTTTACCACAGAGCTGGCTTGTTCCCAATCCCTTCCCCCCTTCTACGGCTAACTTGGCGAGCGAGAGAGCGTGTAAATCTGTCCCTTTTCAACTTATGAACGAATTAGGACTTATGCGTAAATTATACGAAGCTTATTGCGTTTGTTCCTTTAATTGTAATACTTATAATAATTAACCTTAGTATATAGCCTTTAGTGTCCAAATCACGAGATTATGTATATTGATGTTTAAAAACATAATAAGTTTGATATCATAGGCAGTGCTGCAATCTAGTAACGATAGTAAAAATATCTAGTTTTCTTGATAATGAGCGAAGGACAGAAGAGTAATGAATGACAAACTAGGGATGGGCGATTAGTGTTCAATAATTGATTAATTTTAATAGCTATGAATCGATTAATCGATGCATTGATAGAATAATACTCGATTAGCAACTAATCGATTATTAATCTGTAGAGTGTCAATCATGTAAAGTTCACACTTGCACAATTAGGCTACGTAAAAATACAAAGTTATAATTATTATATTGGCAGAATCCAAAGAAGAGGATTAGATTTGAAATATTTAATAATAATATCCTTCAAAACCTACCTATAGTAGATTAATACTTGATTAGCAATTAATTGATTATTAATTTAATGTATTTGAAAAAAAAATGGTATGGTGCACGCACAAACTTTCTTGCTCTATTACCTAAAAATTGACTAATTTACTTAAAACTCGTAAGATATGTGAAACAAAATAATGGACAATAGTGCATCACATTCTACAAAATAGCATAAATGAACTGATACATAGCCTGGTACAAAAACAATGTGAAGGGAGGAACATCTCTGTCTACCAAAGAGCATCACAATTAATTTTCTATTTCAAGGTCCTACATAAAAATATAAATATTTGTTTATAGCTTGAAAACCATTTGTTTTATTAATATCTATTTTAAATAGTCCTACATTTTTTGCAATAATAAGTAATTAATTGAAATAACTCTACAATTAAGTGCGTTTAGGATAATTATTCTAAGTAACATTATAAATAACAGTATTAGAATAAATCTACATAACATTAAAAAAACTGGGTCTCTTAAATAGCAACATTTTCAATAATTCAAAATAACGAGAAATGCCCTCACCATTATTTACTTATTATGAAGAATGCAAGATTAGGGGAAGAGATTCAAGGATGGTGTGGTGTTTGTGTGCTTTCTAGTGCTATGATATAATATTAGGCCTATTCTATACTTTCAGCGTTGTCAGCAAAACACTACTATTCCATTCTTCTGCTTTTAGCATTGCACCACTCACAGCATTTCACTGTCCTAAGATTGTAGTATACTGTAATGTTTGTCTTACTCTCAACTTTACTCTGAGACTAGTCAACATCAACACTAGTCAACATTAACAAGTATGGTTTCAATGCTTTTGTTTTAGGCATTTAACGTAGATTTTCTGAAACAGCTGATTAAATCATTTTAACTTTTAATGTGTATATTTTAAGGGATACTTTTATTATGGAAACTATAGTTTGGAAATAAATGCCAATATAGTATGTTGTGGACCTTACTCCTAATACCCTAGGACCATTGGTGTGGGTGTACCAGCACATGACTTACAAACTAACATTACTATAGAACAAACTGCAAACACAACACCCAGTTACGCATCCGTTTATTCAACAATATTGGAAGTAATATATTATTTAATAATACAAATCAAAATGTCATACATATTTAACCCAGGAGACCTAGTTCTTTTGAATGACTCAGGCCTTAGGTGAACAGACGACATTTTAAGCCGATTATTTGATTCGATTATTAAATAATCGTTGAAAAGTTAATCGATAAGTTCGATTAATCGCAATCCTATTAATCGGTAAAACTAGTCGATTATAATCGCCCATCCCTATGACAAACACCTCTCTTTCCAGAACGAATGAACGAGAGCAAAAAAAGAGTCATGAATGAAGACAACTTTCTAGGTTCTGCTAAGAAGGGCGGTTAGTTGGAAATAGTGAAGAAGTGATGCGTTGATAGCCAAGACTAGCTAATGAATGAAAACTCAACGCGTGTAGGCAGAAATAATGATAGCGTATGAGTGAAAAGAAAAGATGTANAGAGTCGGAATGGCGATAACTCTCTCAGCGAAGATGGGTGGTTGGAAATAGTACAGAAACGATGCATTGATAGCCAAGATTAGCTAAATTAAACCGAACATTGAACGAAAACTCAAAGCGAGTAGGCAGAGATAATGATAGCGTATGAGGGAAAAGAAGAGATGTAAAGAAACATTAAACTAATTCACAATGTCTCCTTTAAAGTGTCACATAAACTGTGAACACAAAATAATGATCTGGAGGAAAAGGGGAGCGGTGCCTGATGCATCCTTGCGGTATTATTTAGGATAATATGCCTATTTAATTTCATTGATCTAAGTTCTTGATTTAAATGTACAACTGACATGCATACGTTTATTTTGTACGAGTAATAATAGAAATGTGTAATAAAAACTGTTGGCCTATTAGTCAATGCATCAGACGTGATGCAGCGTGTAGTGGCAACGTGAGCGACTCGTTCGCGAAATGAGAGACGTTAGTTCACAGCTCTCGTTCAATTTGAATAACTCGTTCACAAGTGACCCATCTCTACACGTTACTGATACTTTTAATTAGAATTATTTTTTTATGTCAAATAAGCCAATAGTTAATACTATAATGGACTCAAAAGATAATATTTCCTTATTTACTAGGCGCCTTTTAATTTGTTTTACATAGAAATAATTCTAGAAAATTATTTAGTATTCTGACGGTTACAATCCATTCCAGTTACTATGAGTGTACTATCGCTAGAGACTATAGAGTTGGCAACCCTGAATTATGGAATTCACTATTCACTAGAAGACATTAAAAAAAAATAATTTAGCATTTCTATTTGACTACTAATTCGGGGTTATACGAGCACATAATTACATATAAATATAAGCCTACTTCAAAATTCAAATGGTTGTCCCCTAACACTTCATAATTTTTAGAATCCAATGTAAAAATATAATAGTGAATAAATACGCGTTGATAACTATTTTAATGTAATACACAACATAGGATTATTAGCATTAGCTAATCCAAGGACTTCATTCAACTCACTTCCGAAAACAACTAAATGTAAGCAACTCAATTGTTCGCACACTTTTTCGCGAAATTTGAATGTTTTATATAGCTTTAAAACCACACTAATTAATTTATTTATAAACCACGAGCAGTTAAATGTTCTATAATGTACGTGAAAAAAAGCTTACTTTTATTTTCCCTCCAGGTTTCACGTACTTAAGATGGCACTAGTGAACGCGAAGGTGCCCTCTTCCACTGCGTAGCTAGGGCTCCAGCCTCTAACTACTTGTGTTGCTTCAGTTAAACTGGAATCCTGTGTTGACAGGTGCCGGCTCTTTAGATAAATATGATGCAGTCGTGTGTCACATGGCTCAAAGTGGTGAAATTCCTGTCGTGTAATAACAGTATTTCCTACTCTTGCGCAATAAGATGAAATACCTCTTGCAACACCACACAATTTAGGCTTATACAATTTTTATGAATATGTTAGAAATCAATACCAACATGTAATTTTTTAACAATCTGGCACAAAGAACTAGGATATAAAACATTAATATATCTTTTATCATTTATTAATTAATTAGAGGATCATTTAACTCATTATCTAGACTCATGCACTAATTTAATCTGAGGAACATTGAACATTAAAATACTATCGAGTATCCCATCAATAAACAAATCTTTCTTGTCATTTGGCTGTATCCGAATTCCCTAGTTTTGTACTCTGCCTCTATAAGTACCCTTGCCATTTGCATCAATAATTATGTGACCCAGAGTAGACCCCGTCAGAATTGTTAACAAGGATGCCGACGTACCCCTCACACGCCCTTAAGTCCAAGGAAGGAAGCAATACATTTTCGACATATCCTTGGTGCATTGTTTGTTTGACTGGGAACTGTTTTATTATTCTCTTTTTTTCTGCGAGAGTTCAGAACTTTTTTGTTTAACACCATTTTAAATTATACATGATGGTAAAGCATACCTTTTTTAATATTTAGAAGTTGGTTCTTTGTAAAGTTGATAAATCAATCGATGCCTACCATTTATTATCACAAAAAGTAGCAAATTGTTTTTGGCATGCATTAATTTTCATAAAGCAATGGGAAAGCAGTCATTACAAACAGTATGAAATGAAAAATTTAAGGAATGATAGGAATATGTAAAAGGAACAAATTATTTGTAAATAATTTGTTAATTTTACTAATTAAAATAGTTAAAAAATATAAAGAATGATAGGGCTCTTAGATAGAAACATGTAAAAGGAACAAATTATTTGCAACTAATTTGTTTCTCTTACAAATGAAAATGGTAAAAAAAATTTGTAAAGAATGATAGGGCATTTAGATAGGAACATTTGCAAATAATTTGTTCCTTTTACATGTTTTTATCTAAATATCCTATCATTCTTTACTCTTTTTTTTTAGTAAGTTGTGTCTGATAGAATGAAACTTAGGTCAGGGGATTGGATTGAGCGGTAATGATCAATTTTCTTCACGAAGCAGCTATTACCTCTTAGTCCAATGGCAGCAATGTAAAGTGTAAACTTGTGTTCTTCTTTTCACTGTAAAAGCCATATTGTGTCTTTTCCTTTTATATGTTTCTATCCACCTCTCTTATAGGGGCCTACCTTCTTCCAAATATAATACAATTACCTCATAAAGTGAAAAGAAAGAACAAAAGACTCTTATAAGGCAGAAGTAGATCAGTTTAGACATATCTGCTACATGGTGAGTAGGGTAGCCATGGCTTGTTTTATTTGAATACTTTAATATGACATTTCTCAATGCACTGTAGAGTTGTGTAAGACTTCTTTCAGACTAGAGTGTGTGAACCAGTTCACAAGAGCTGAACCTATCAGTAGGGCATTGTGTCTTAGGTAGTCATTCACACGAGTTCATGTGAGCAATGTGTAGTCTCTAGTGAGCAAGTTGCTGGATATCCTGAGCTTGCTTCTGGATCTCCTTATCACTAATAGAGTATTGAAGATTATTTACTCATTCACACAGCTGTGTGTGAGCTGAAGCTCAATATGGAGATAGCTTTGTTTCAAGTTGTACCCGGTATTATCATTGTGAATAACAACTGCAATGATTAGTAATTGGCTGGAAATTTTAGTGTCTCTTCCCTCTGGAGCGAACAATTAAAAATAATATACAACTCATCAAAAGATGATACTGACATATGGAAATAATTAAAAAACTTATCTTTTCTAGGGCCATGAAACAGTGTATAGAAACAGCTATTAACATCCTTAAAATTATCGTTGGGTGCACCCATAATTTTTTCTTTTTTTTTCTCTCTCTTTAGTTTAAACTGGAAGCAACATTAACCTATTCTAGTTTGTGCATTGCGAAATATTGAAAATCAGCTTTTTTTTTTATTATAAGCTCAAGTGAACTGCTCAAAGAGTCAGGTTTAAAGTGTACTGTACATTTTTCAAATAAGTTATATTTTTGTATACTGATTAATTCACTGCACTGCAATAATCATAACTGTCATAAATAAAATATATGTAAATAAAATAAACACTGTAGGCCTTATATTTTGATAAAGGATAAGCATACAAATCACTGGGCACCGATGCAAGCGGTAATGTCATGTCACTATGGTGTTGTATCTGTGAATCGAGCACCTCGAGTTTGGAGAATGGGGGCAATTGAAAAGCGACATAGGAGTGAAGTATCGTAAGATGGGCTATGCCTGCAATATATAAAAATACTAGTAGTGGGCCTGCTATATAGTTAAACAATATTACTTAGGGCCTACCACATAATATTTTTTACCAATCATTTGAATCCTTTTATTTGCAACAATGGTGTTAAGTCTGGCCTTAAATCTTATTCCATAGTCATGTTTTATAATAATTGTCAACAAAAGTTTTTTCCAGTTTTGTTTTTCATGGCTTTCTGATAACAATTTAGCTTCTTATGCCTTTAGAAAATCTAAAGAAAAATCTGATGTTAGGTTTGTTTGAAAGGAATGTTTTGTTTGATATTTTAAAAGATTAGGACTAACCAAATAATTGAAAAGAAATTAGACCCAATTAATAAGGTTATACAAATTTAATACTTTAGTAATAGAGCTACCAATATTTAAAAATTCAAGTCATTTTTTAGTACAATATTTTACTATCCGGATTAGACACATTATATGTTAATTATACTGCATTATCCATGAAGGTTGAATTTAGAGGAAGTGTACCACACATTTGCATGGAGAGAGTAGAACCATTTTGGAAAAACCACCCTCAATACACCCAAACAGGATTCAAACCCCGATCTCTCCATCATTGGCAGTCAAGTTTAGCACGAGAATGATGCAGCCACTGAAGCAGGTTGATAATAGTTAACTATACTATTTTATGCATATGTTTATTCCCATTGACGTAATCAACAATAAAGCTTAATTTAAAATGTTTGCAATAATAGGCTACTAGGGCTGAGTGATTTAAGGATTTTGATAGCCTAAAGCCTCCTCGAATCTATACCATGCCAGAACTGTGAATATGCATTAAATTACAAAATTAATAATTAATGATTAAATCAATAATAAATATCAATAAAATTTTATTTACTATTTAATAGTAGATACAATTTTATTAGTATACATACATTTTTACATTAAAACATGATATAGTAGGCTAATGTTGATTTATTCTAAAACAACATTTTATTGTATCAATAGTTATACAAATATTTAAATTTTTTCATTGCTAAAATATTACTTATTATGACACATAATGAAAAATAACAACTATACATTAGTAATATTAGTGTAATGCAACTAAAATCAAAATCACAAATTACACTGAGACATCTATAATAATATTATTAGCACCACGTCTTCCTACCCGTTCAGGTTATATGCACTTATGCTAATGTGTAATGGTAGGGCTACTGTGAAATAAAATGGAGGACCTACAGTTAACGTGGAATCCGAGCCACAATGGAGGCCTGGCATTCCACACATTCAGAAGTTGTCATTAATATATGTCTTGTCAGAGGTGAAGGAAGGGTTTGGCAATTAGATAAATCTGTACTGGGACCGAGGATTGAACCCCGGGCCCCCGCTCAAAAGCCCGACACCTTACCCCTAGACTGCCAGGTCACCATATACCTAAATTATTATTTACTGAATAATTAAGGTCTACTTGTAACAAGTGTTAGTATTTAATGTATTTATCTACACCACTACGCTTAGAGGTTTATGGTACTGACAAGGAGATCCTGGATAGTTCAATAGGTACAGAGATTATCAAGTAAAGCTGAATGGCCAGGGCTCAAATCCCTGTTCTTTCACAATTTTTCCATCCTTACACAATCGCTCCATCAGAATGTCATCTGAAAATACATATTGGTTTAATTTAAAATAGTATAAAAAATGCTCTAGTGGGACTCATCAAACATATCATTGGGTATGCAGACTGAACGTCAAGTTCACTTAGTCTGATTTGCTGTCTACAGCAAGGTCCGCAGTGATCCCTTTCAGACAAGCACGTGTGAGCTGGTTCACAAGAGCCGATACCTTCAGCTCGCACGAGCTGTAGAAAACACAGGTGCTGGTCACTCAGGCATCTACAATGCTTGAACCAGAAGAAGCTATAATGTTAACTCTTGCAGTTAAAATTAGAAGAAGAAAAAGAAATAGTAAACTGTGGGTGCACCCGATAATAATTTCATAGTTGGAGAATGGCTATTTTTATACACTGTTTAATAAACTTAGAGAAGATGATCATGTGCTTTCACACTTTGTTTCCAACTCTCTGGTTTCCAAGACTTAGTTATTTAAACTTGTATTTTGAACTTTTCATTTAATATCTATTTTAAGCAATGCTTTGGTTTATTATATATGTGAACAATTTAATAGTGTTGAATTAGTTAACCTTAATGATAATTACTTTTATGTTAAACTTTTTTTTTTAAATGTGTTCGTACTTTAAAATTAATATTAAGTTGTCTGTCTAGTATTTAAATTTAATTTTGAAAAATGTCGTGAGAAAAAGTTTGTGTTGTGTGCTTCAATATGAGTACGTTCCTGGAACAGTGCGCCATACACTTCCGATCTATGAGGAACGTGAGTTTAACATATGGATTTAAAGAATTAATCCAGCTTTGAAAGAATTTGATGATCTCAAAATCTATAAAAACTTTTTGGTGTGCAATAAACACTTTGATGAAGGTAGCAAAAGTTTTAGAACAGAGAGACTAAATTGATTAGCCTTTCCAAACCTACATTTGCCAGGTAAGTTAGTCTACCATTTTCTCTAATAGTTAAGCCTTAATTTAAATACATAAATGATTGTTTGATTTTAAATTTATGATAATCATTGAATCTCAATGGTCAATTAGTGTCTCGTGTTTTATTATTTAGCCTAGGTCTATTAATTTTCATAAATGGTACTATATTATTATTATTATTAGCACCGCGTCTTAAAATGGTACTATACATAAGGCTATATCTGAATAGTTTTCTTCATGCACTATCGACCCTTGACATACTGTTGATCGTTGCAGTGGCAATCATGTGATCAAGTGTAGCTTTGTCTGAATAGTCACTAAGTGTGCCAATGCACCCTTCACAAGCCCTTGAGCCCAAGGGCGGTAGTAAGCCGTCCTCAACACCATGTTGATGTAGTGTTTGATTGGCAACTGTTTCAATTTTTCTTTTTGTCTGCTAGAGCTCAGAACCTCATTATCTGCCATTTCACACTATACAGTTTACTAAATATAATAGTTTTTTTTTAATAATTTCTAACCATAATTTTTTGTGAAAAGAAGTCACCAAAAATCTGTTAGCGTGCCTAATAATTACAGGTTCTATTTTAAAATACCAAAGTGTTTATTAACAAGAATATGCACTTAGGCCTAATAAATATTAAAAGCATTGATTATTTTGAATGAATGGCTCTAACTGCACTGCACACGTTTTGACTCACACGAGGCGCTTAACATAGTTTTAATCTTAACGGTTCATTTCTTCAACAGACCCAACCGAAAAGACGACACCAAAGAACAAAATAGAACTTACACCTACTACACTTAAAAAAAACGGGCATTTTATTACTCCGAAGAAAACAAAAAGATGTTTAGTATTCTAAACTCCTCACAGGAGATCCAGATCAACACCAGGTATGAATATAGGCAATCAAAATAGTAAAAAACTCTATTAGTTACCAATGATCAACTTTGTACATGCATATCAGATGGCTTGATATGGTGCCTAACTATTAAAGTCTTAAGGCCTACCAGCAATGTAATTTATAATAACACACATAAGGACTGACATTAAACACATTTAAACCTGTATAATTTATTACATTTTATTATCTTACAGATTAGTATAATATAATCATACAATTAGTATTATTGTCC
>CABFVZ010000734.1:0-33717 GCA_902151445.1 Timema monikensis
GGTATTACAAGCACTGGCACACCAGACATTACAAGCACTGGCACACCAGACATTACAAGCACTGGCACACCAGACATTACAAGCACTGACACACCAGGTATTACAAGCACTGACACACCAGACATTACAAGCACTGGCACACCATACAATACAAGCAATGGCACACCAGACATTACAAGCACTGGCACACCAGACATTACAAGCCCTGACACACCAGGTATTACAAGCACTGACACACCAGGTATTACAAGTACTGGCACACCAGACATTACAAGCACTGGCACACCAGGTATTACAAGCACTGGCACACCAGACATTACAAGCACTGGCACACCAGACATTACAAGCCCTGACACACCAGGTATTACAAGCACTGACACACCAGGTATTACAAGTACTGGCACACCAGACATTACAAGCACTGGTACACCAGACATTCCATGCACTGGCACACCAGACATTACAAGCACTGGCACACCAAACATTACAAGCACTGGCACACCAGTAATTGCAAGATTAATTTTCGGGGCTTCTTATTTACACATTTTTTTCAATATAATATTAGTTTATGTCGTTAGTATATTTGTTTTAATTTTAAATTTTAGTTTATTTGATATACTTAACGTGCACTTTCTGAACCCACTGATTATATCACCACACGACTTACAAACTAAATTAAATCTAGAAAAGACACAACATCCAGCCTCCTGTACGTTGATTCATCACGGTGAAAGAGGAAACCCACATTTCACCAATGACTAATAATTCAAGCCATGCTGGGAGGAATCGAACCCGGGACCATTACCTCAGTAAACAGACACGTTGCCGACTGAGATAAGGTGTTGGACCTTTGTTTAACTAAATACGCAGATGGAATTCTGCATAAAACTGTAAATATTTTCCTCTACTAAACAAAAGTTGGTGCCCCACTCCTGTGGAAACGCGGACTACCTTGCAGGTGTATTGATAGTGGGTTTTTCCTGAGGTTCTCCATTATTTACTCCACGTTATAGTGGAAGTACCTCCTCTAAGTTATAGCTTCCTCATCCGTACCACCTCAGCATAACTTCCTATCTGCATATAGCACGAATGGGTAGTGAGAAGTGGTTAAAAAAGTAATGAGAGGAGCCCATGGTTAGTGTGGTTGACCAAAACTCTAGGGACCACTGGTTCAATTCCATGTGGAGATAGTTATATTTACTATTCGTATATGGCAGCGTCTTTTCTAATTTGTAAGTTTACCCATCTTGGTTTCGCAATACAAGACGTCACTCTCTCAAAAGACTAGAGATCACCAATGGTGAAAAAGTCAGGGCTTGAATCACGGTCGGGTGTACTGGGGATGAATAGTTATGACGTCCTTTGGTGAGCGGAATCATTAAGTTTGTTGACAGGAAACATCAAGTCAAATAGGGCGCTCCAAAGCCACGCCCAGGTGAATTTGTGGACTCGTGGTTGAAGCATTGTGTCTGTCTTAGTTTTTAAATTGTGTGACAATAAAATCAAAGAAAGAAAGTGCAGGTTAATGCCCGTAAAAAAAAGTGGGATCTTGGTGAGAAAAAGTCCTTGCAAATGCTTCATCGTAAGGAAATCGGGCTATAGCTTGCAATCAATTTGTGTGATAATTCAAACAAATCAATACTATCCCACATTGTCAAAATTGAACTGAAAGAAATAATCGGAACTAAACTCACACGTTTGTATGTTAGGATGAAACAAATATTAGTCAGATCTTCTTGTGAGTTTTGATAGTAAGGTTGTTTATTTTAAAGAGAGAAAAGTAAGTTTTCTTATATCTTACTTGAATTTGCTTGCGAAAGTTAAAAAAAACAACTTTTTTTAGTGGCCTCGAGAAGCTTTTACCTGCAACTAGTTCCCAAGGTGACGTTAGATTTCAGATGCCATTTGTAAAGTAAATATTTCAACTTCTTGTAGAGCACTTTGATAAACATACAAGTCGCTAAAGAAGAATTTAATAACTGGTTAAAGGAAAGAGCATAAAATATATTAGTTTTCTTTTAAGATAAGAGAGGCAATGTATTTACAAACATTTAAAATTATATATATAATCTAACAAGTCAATTTCCAGTAAAAGAAATTGCGAGGAAACAGTTCTAACTATTTTGACAAACAAAGACTTATTTTAAGGGTTAGGGGTTAAGGATGTTGACAAGAATATTAACTTTCAACTAAACCCCGATTTTCCTAATACATTTTCAGCTTTTCTTTCTGTGAATGTGTGGAGTGCCAGGCCTCCGACGTGGTTCGGATTCCACGTTAAACTGTTGGTCCTCCATTTCATATCACAATGACCCTACCATTACACATTAGCGTAAGTGCGTATAACCTGAACGGGTAGTAAGACGCGGTGCTAATAATAATAATAATAATAATAATAATAATAATAATAATAATAATAATAATAATAATAATAGTAATAATAATAATAATAATTTATTTCAGTGTATGCAGTGGCTCTTCCATACAATCATTCTTTGTTTACACCACCATGGAAACCCGGATATGTGTATGATTGTGTATAGTTTAATGAAATATTTATCTTCGGTTAAGAATAATAGAAACTCAATTGTTACTTAAGAGGCACGGTACAACAATTAGACATAGTGCTGGGATAGTTGTGGTTTCAAAGTTCTCATTGTTGTGAGAAGAGGAAGAATATACGTTTTTCTTGGAATTAAAAACAAAAATCTCAAAATCAATGGGAAGTTTATAGAATTTGAGGGGTAAACTCTTAACTATCAAATCAAGAGAGGCAACTTAAATATAGGGCACATTTGAACCTTTCGTAAAAAGAAAAAAAGAATGTTGAAATCGGACCTTTATTTTAAAATATAGATAGTTTTTTTAAAAATAATCGACATTCACCATCTTGGATTGGCCGCCATTTTTATTAGCTACCACTCTGAGATGGTAATCATGGTTTTTAGTCATCCTACACGCCCATAAAACTGTGGTATTAAGGAAAATTAGTATCCCCAAATTAAACCTAAATCTTGGTTGGCCCAAAGACTAATAAAGAACACCAATAAAAAAACTAGCTTAATACATTTTTTCTGTATTTCACTCATTAACCATCTTGACTATCCGCATATTTACTCTAACGGTGTTAGAATCATGTAGGTGGATATTATAGTTCGAGTGTCGCATCTGCCTGGATAAATAGCGATAATTTATTTAAATAAAAACTGCTTAGTGCACGCTCAGCTGAGATTCAAACACCAACACCCCCCCATGACTGAAAAATCGGACAAGATGAGTTAAATCCTTTGTACAGGTGGCACGTTATGTATAAACTACTTTTAAAAACATGTAGGCATGTGCTTACATTTACTGAGTTTTTAATAAGGGAGCGTTCAAGTGTTACGTAAGCACAATTTTGGCCATCATGGGCCTCCTACTCCCCTTTGTAAGAAACAATAAGCAAATACCCAATCATCCTTTCCCTCCCCCCATCTTGTTTACTTAATATTAAAATTAAAAAGTTATACAATTTTACAAAACACATTTTAATTAACATTTATAATAATTATAAAAAATTATCATAAGTGAATACATAAATAATTAAGAATCAAATAGCCAAAGCTATTATTCATGCTTTTAGTGAGGATTACTCCATCTAGATATAATATTATGAAAATTGAAAAATTACACCTGGACACGGGAATCGAACCCGAGACTTTTGACTTAGTAAGCCAATGCTTTTATTGGGTTTGATTCCCGTGTCCAGGTGTAATTTTCGATTTTGTGGACATGAGTAATTCTTTATAAAAAAAAACCTTTCTAAAAACCAAAATAAAACACCCTTAAGGTGCTAAAGTAATGCTTGAATAGCCCCTAACATTATTTCCACGCTTTCTGTGACACAATATTCCTATTTATATATTTCAAGAAGTATGCTAAACTCTATTTAAATTAAATCCCTCTCATTTTTACAATACACACCTGCCTTAATTCTTAATTATTTCATGTGGTATAATAACTAGGTCAGACAACTCAAAATACCACCAGGTATCACAAACAATTTATTGACGAGGTCCCTCGAGTCATTTGTTCATTGCGCATACGCTCTATTTTTTTCAAGGGCTAAAGGGCCAGTGTACGTAGGTTCCTTTGTCTAACTTGTTCAGAATGCTAGTCTCTCTAGTGGTTGAGTTGGACCTTCCGGCAGTAAATAAAATACTCTTAAAAACTTTCCGGGGTGTGTACTGAAACATTCAAGTTGAGCAGTTCCTGTTTCAAACTGTACTTTCTCGTCAATGCAACATAAATAGTTTATTTTAGTTCACATTGGATAAGGGAAGGTCTCATGGGTAGACTCAACTATAGGGGGCTTGCCGTGGGAATACTCACTTGGAAGGTAGTATCTAAATAAATGTGAAGTAAGCAAAATTTACTATATTTATCTTAAATCTCTGTTTGGCAAATATTGCAGCAGCAGAACTCATGGGGTAGGTCTTAACATTTGAATATGTAAAAGTAAATTTCCCAACAGTTCTCGAATATATATATATATATGTCAAATATAAATTGTCATGGACCTAATGGCGTTTGAATAGAGAGGTTTTTAAATTAAGAGAAAAACTCTTGTTAAAATTCCGCGATGCTCTTTACAGATATTTGGAAACTAGCTTTTACCCGTCGCGGCTTCGCCCGCAATAATTGATAAAATCGTTTAATTTTTAAATAAACTGTTTTGGTCATAAATCAAACATTATTTTTTTCAAATATCTATGCGTTTTTCTCAGTTTTAGATGAACATAATTTTGCAGTATTTTAATTTTCACTTTTAAATAATTCATAATAAAAGAAATATATATTATTTAAGTTATCATTCATACATTTTTTATTTTTACCTTCATAATTAGTAATATAAATAAATAAATGAAATAATATTTTTTTCGAAATATATAGCTAAATAAATCACACATTTATTATTTATTAGTATGAAACTACGTCACACTAATTACTATTTACTTTAATTACAAAAATATTAAATCACAAATTCTTAAATAACATCATTTCAATCACATTATAATCATATATTTATTATTATTTAAAATCAAAGGTTGGGAATAGTCCTATATGTTATTCCAGAACATATTCTACCAACGTACAAAGTTTCATTCGAATCCATTCAGCAGTTTTGGCGTGATTGAGCAACAAACATCCAAACACACAAACTATCACATTTATAATATTAGTAAGAAGAGAATTAAAACGAACTAGAAAATTTATGTATTAACATTTACCAACAATGTTTTTTGTTGTAAAAACTGTATATAATAATTCCGTAACTCATTATCCATAGAAGTTATTATGGAAGCCCCACCTCAAAATATTGTACCAAAGCATCTATGAAGAAATATCAAACATCGGTTGGGGATCTAAAACCATAGGGAAGTAGTACCCGCTTCAGTGGCCAAATGGTATAAGGCGCCACACTTTTATTAGACTGGTTTGATGAAGACGGGGAGGTCGAGTTTCGGATTCCAGTCGGGTCTACTGAGGGTGGTTTTTATTGGAATAGTTTCACACTCTCCTTCGACACAAATGCACTTAAATTACCTCTAAATTGCCTCCTTCCTTATCTCCAATTGCGTAAAACCCGACCAGAATCGGTGATACAAATAAATAAGAAATTAGGGTGAGATTGAACCTCATATTTCTGCTCAGTGTTAAGTTGGGTCTATATATATATATATATATATATATATATATATATATATATATATATATATATATATATATATATATATATATATANGTGAATATTTAACATCGTACAGTGCACAATTTTAAAATAAAAAAAGGTTATAATGAAACTTGTTTAGTAATGTCCTACTCAAATAAATTGTTTTTACTTTTCAAAGTTGATTTTATATAGAAAAAAAAGATATTATTTGAAATTACTTTCATTTAAAGGTTTCTGGTAAAAAAAAGCCCACTAAATGGTTTTTTAAAACAAAAAAAATATCTAATTTAAATGGTTTCTGTAACATTAAATCAAATTTGATTTTTATTCGGTTCTGATTTTATTATCGTAATGAATTTTAGTATTTACCTATTTCTCAACAACAGAATGAAAATGTAGTAGTTCCTCCTTATTTTCAATCATATTTACCATCGTAACTTTTAAAAATTAAAACATAGAAAATTCCTTAATAGCATACAAGTATGGCTTTTAAAAGACATTTAAAACATGACCAAAGGATAGTTTCTATCTTTTGTTAATCCTGGTCTTTAGTTGTCTAGATATTTTTCTCCTATCATGCATAGAAAGTTCCAGTTAGATCAACTCTATGAAACGGGCACTATTCACTCCTCATTGTGTTTCTTTTGTTAACGCTATCATCGAAAGTAAGGTTTTTGTAAAACTATTTGCACACTGCATTCTATGCATTATTCTCTATTGGGCTTTAATTTAAGCCGAACCTTAAGCGACTTAAACCCTTTTTCTACTTATAATATAGATAAATTAGTATTTAATTGCCATTAGAGTGTTTAAATAAACATACTTTGTACTAAAATAACTTTTTACAACCAACTAAATAATGCAATTGATCTGGAATTAGTTTGCATATTCTTACATAAACATTGTTACTAAAAAATCAACACGTATTTATTTAGGGGAATTTAAGATGCCCTTTAAAAACATTAGATAATATCACTCCAATATTTACAAACTAACTTAATTCTAAAGTGGACACAACGTCTTGTTCTTCAGTCTATAATTCGTTACTGTGAAAGGGAAAACCATAATTCTCAAATAACAAATCCCTCCACCATAACTGGAATCAAACTTGGGTACGGTGGTTTTATAGGAAAATTTTCTAGCGACTGAGCATTAGGACGTAAACCTAGCAAGAGATACATCTTAGCTCTAACATAGCCAGCAGGCTTAGCACATTGCCACATTTTCCAACTGTAGAGCCGGACACAAACCAAGACAACAGGAATAAAGTTAGAAATCCTAACGGGTGAATTGGGGCTTTTTATTTATAAAAAATCATTCTTAGTATTATTTTCTTACAAATATAAGTGCATCTCTTCTTTATAAGCCTACTTATATAAAATTATCTCATTGGAAAAAAGAATTAATAAACTTTCCACTAAGCGTACCAATACTAAACTTAAGGTGTTAAAATTAAGTCAAATTCAAAAGAAAATGATATGTATTAAATAAATCAAAATCAAAATCAAAAAAATGTTTATCGATGTAAATGTTTTCTTCTCCCTCTATCAGATTGATCCTTTTGTCAATATAAAGGTGGTTTATGGGCCCATTTCTCTAAGGAATACGATAAACTTTGCGCGAGAACATTTTTTGTTTTCATATTAACACTTTTCACCTATCTTTCCATTTATCATCCATTGTATATTCCTTACACTCACGCAAGCATGATATCTCAATAACCTTTGCCTCCAAGTATTTTTCTTTAACAAATTTAAAAGCTAGTGTTTTTAACTTTAATGGGAGGTTTTGTGTCAATGGGTTTCTGGTATATTTATTATGTTAGAAAAGTTTGAAATAATGCAGTTACGATGCTTTAAACAAATATTTGTAAACTGCCACTTTATACAATAATGGAGGTACAGGTAGAAATATTGCAGCCAGTGTCGCTATTAATAAAGCCATATGTTTGTAAACTGCCACTTTATACAATAATGGAGGTACAGGTAGAAATATTGCGGCCAGTGTCACTATTAATAAAGTCATATATTTGTAAACTGCCACTTTATACAATAATGGAGGTACAGGTAGAAATATTGCAGCCAGTGTCGCTATTAATAAAGTCATATGTTTGTAAACAGCTGCTGTACACAATGTTTGAGGTATAAAACAGAAATGTTGTAGCCAGTATCCTAAAACCCAACCCCCTGATAAATATTTAAGCAGGGGTAGAATCTGCCCCTGTCTATGCTAGCCACTGGACCCAGGAGACCACTGACATAGTGCATTATCCGGTCACTGGCACGACCAACCAACCAGCTCTCTCCATAACACAGGTCGATACCCGACATTCCCTACTTCACTTTCATTAGCAAGGGACGAGTCCCGTGGTCAAGTGGATAGATAGGCACAATACTACCTCAGGTTAGATTCCTAAAAATGACTGACGTAGCCTGATATATGTTTTTGTATTGATTTTAATAGTTATTGTTGATATGGGGGAGGGGGAAAGGAAGAGGAATTACGGGATAAACTACAAGAATGGAATGAGGAAGTCAAAGAGTTTGGAATGAAATTTACCATGGTGAAGTGTGAAGTTATGGTAATAAAAAGGAAGAGGATAAGGCATAGTAAAGGTATAAGGTTGGATGGAGTTTAGCTGAGAAAAGTACAGAACGTAAAATACCTTTGAAGTGTGATTGAGACAAAAGGTGGAAGTAGAGAGGATCTAATGAGAATATGACAGCAGGAAGAGTTTTCTATGGGTATGTAAGAGACTTACTATGGAGGAGAGAAGTGCCCTTGAGGTGTAAGGAAATGTCGCCCAGGGCGTACTTTGTACCCATTGTCACATATGTATTATAAACATAGACATTGAATGTAAGAGGGACTATAAAAGTGGAGATGATGGAAATTAAATTTGTGAGGAGCATACTAGCTGTCACGAGGAGAAACAAGATTAAGAATGAAGTTATCCGGGAAAGAGTAGGAGCACATGATATAGTAGAGGAAGTAAGACTGAAATGGTATGGGCGTGTAATGGGAATAGAAAAATAGAGGAAGAAAAAGAAAAAGAAAAAGTTGAAAATGAAGTATGTAGAAATAGGACAGCAATGGAAGCTAACAAAGAGATGGGAGGAGCAGATAGCAGAACGTGTTAATGTGAGAGGAGAAGAATGTAATAAGCTAAAGGAGTTAAAATGGTGAAAGTATAGAGGAAGATGGAGGCATTTTAATAAACTGACCCAGCCACAGACTGGAAACAGTTGATGACACAATTATGATGATGACGACTTAAAGTTGATAGCAGGCATGTGTCTAGGAGGTTTCAGATTTGCGTTTATTCTCCACACAGATAATATAAATTGGACGCAGTATACGGTTGATTTGATCTTCTATTAACGTATGTAAGGTGCTAGTATTCCTCCTGCTATGAGTATGTGATGCAGAATGGGGCGTACCTTCACGCCTCCTCAGGATATAGGGAAATACTAAAATAAATACATGTCATATGAGTCATAGCTACTCCCAACATCAACAAGTGTTTTAAAAACAGACTTAGATGCTAGTAGCTAGTACGTCGTTTCGGAACCCCACTTCCACTAACGGGTCAAAACACTTTTCCTCCCCTACAACCCCTTTCTCTCCCCCTCGCTCCCCCTCCCCCTACAACACTACCCCTTTCTCATTCCTGCGTATTCCCCTTCATATCGAAACAGGTCTATATTTTTCCCTTCTCACCCTATAATATTCCCTTCATATCGAAAACGGTCTATATGTTTCCCATCTCATTCCTGCGTATTTTCCTTCATATCGAAAACGGTCTATTATTTTCCCAGTATTCCTTCATAACGAAAATTGTCTAAAATCCTCCGATCATTCCCTGGTTCGAGTCTGTAGTTTAGACCCTTCCTGGTCTATTTTACGAGCGTTATCGGGCTGCCAGATAGCCTCCTCGAGCCTGTAGGCCTCCCTCCACAGCCTTCCCCCCTCTCCTCCCCCTCCCGCCACTCACTTCACGCCCCGTAAAAATTATTCTATAGCTGTAAGGATGTTGATAGGTATCAGAGCCAATAATAAAACAATATAAGGTTATAGAAAATCTTTATTTATCGACTTGAAATTATACAATGTTTGAATTATCAATCCAGGAATTATGTGTGGGCAGACAAGACAAGTCTAGGGACATTGTTTGTACACTGTCGCGTTCAGATTGCTTTGGAAAAGATAAAGCCTGATATATATATAAGTTTTCCAGGTTGTAAATATTCAGATTAAAGGCTTCTCTAAATCAAACTATCCTCATATATTTACTATTCATGCTATGAAAGACTGGTATTTAGATATGATTAATGTTTGTAAGGAGAGTCGGGATATCAAACCCTGTTCTCCAGAGAAAAGTAGGCCATCTTATTCTAAAAACTCTATATTAACATAATCATTAATCTTTCTTGTTTGTAGTGTACCAGATTGTATAACCATTAATCATGTAACTTTTGAATTAAACACCTATCTCAAACGTCGCTCCCCTGTGAGTGACGCCTTAAACCACGTGACCATCGACCGGGGAATACCAATGAATGCACACCACATTTGCGAGAGTGAGAAAGAAAGGTTGGTTTTGCTGGTCGACAAGATTTTTCTAGACCAGGTAGAATGTGTACCCCGCATTTGATTCGAACTTCGATCACTTTGTCATCGGCCGTCTAGTGACATCTTAGACCATGTGACCATCGATGCAAGTATATAATGCATTGTGACGGTAGATTGCTACCCAAATGAGAGAGAGAGAGAGACAGAATAATAAAATTAGTTATGTAGCATCATTTATGCTGAGTTGAAGTGTGAAAACGGCCAAAGCTATTACTTATGCTTACTCCATTATTGACACCTGGATACGGGATTCGAACCCGCGGATAGCACATACGGCGGCCCGGCATGCAAGAGAAAAAACAATATCGAAAATCTCAATATCTAGATTTATTCCCACTGCACCCCAACGAGATTCGAACCGAATCCTAGAGATAAACATGTGCCTAAAATGTGTGTCCAATAAACACGTCAACAAATGAATTTTGAAATTACATATTTACTATATTTAAATAGTAAAAAATGACACAAATTCAATTTTTACTAATTTTATAATAAAATTGGCAATTACTTAGTTTTTTTAACATTAACAATACAATAATAGCTATAGTTAAATTGATCTAGCTATGATGAACTTTTATTCCGAGAGTATCCTCTTGATCAGTCTATGAACATTACTCTTGTTTGACCCATTAGCTAAATATATAGTTCATCAGAGCTAAGTGTCCCAAGTGCAGTTGGTTCAGAAATGACACGTGGAACACTCCTCTGATAGTGAAGAATGGAACGTTGCTCCCAGAGGGAAGTAGCATTGAGGTCGCTTCTAATATGAATAGTGGTAAGTTTGGTAGTAGATGACAACGGACTTGTAATCATTTTAATGGTTATCTGAGTAAGTGATTTTTGGGGGTCTCTTCTAAGTATCTTCTTTCTATCAGATCATTCCCTCAACTCTAAACTTTCTACCAACTCGTATAGTGGCAAGGTAGATTTCTCCTCTCAGGACGGAAGTAGAATAGGTGGCAAGGAGGTCATACAATTCTTTTAAATATTTAATATGAGGTTTATTGTACTACAACGTTTTCGTCCACAAGAACTAAGAGGTATGATCCAGTAATTACTAATTATTTACTCAAAGATATAAAATATATTAAGATAATTTATCAGGATTTTCCTAAAGAGAAACTTAAAAATAATGTAGCCTCAAGTAAAATCATAATCCAATGCACTAGGTCAGGGTTTGAACCCCACCTTTGCAGGGCAGAGATAGTACTACTACCCATCATTACTGCGCACCTAATCCTGCAGGTGGCTATATTATTAACGACTTTAATTAAATGTAATCAATAATTTTATTTTGTTTTAGTTACCTATTAATGTTAATAGTGTGATAAGCTCCTTTGACCACAATTAGAGTGAGCTTCGAATTACTGGGGAAGGTTGATCTTTTACTTTCAGTCTTCTATGAAAATGTTTTTAAAATTGGATTTTTTTTAATCCACTATATGCCCCGTCGACTATTTACTCTAACAGATGTCCTTAGATGAAAAAGGTTAAAGTGAGGTATTGTTAGCCTCATTTTGAGTTTGCTCATATTTTATAATACATAGGCAATAGCGCATACAAAAAAGATTCAAATTTTTTATTGGCTATCAACCAATCTTCTCTCATTTTAGGGTATCCAGAAGGGGAGGTAGGGGTGGGATAACCTCACCCCCAAACTCTCTTATTAGTACAGTCGACCCAATAGGATAAGGCGTTTTAGTCAAAAATTTGCCAATACCTTAAAGCCGAAATCGTTTGCGTTGTAAATCGTCAGTATTCATATTACTGAACAACGTTTCAATATTATACCTCAGGTTCCCCTGATTGGTTCAAGATTTTTTCGAGCTAAAACTATATTAGTTTCAATTTCCTTAAGTAGGTTTGCTATATGAGAATGATTGATCGTACAAGACTTGTAATGATATCAAAATGGTCTGAAGCGAACGTATAATTTTTATATTTAGAAATACTTGTTAATTTAAAAAATATACAAACTTCCCTCTAATAAATACAAACGCAACATTCCACAGTACAGCAGGAATAAAGAGCATTTGACCTGCATCAGAATATCTGGTGTAATCTGTATCATAAGTATTCAAGCTGCTGATTGGATATTTTATTTTTGCTAAAGGGTACTTATTTATTTATTTATTTATTTATTTAGCACCATCCGTTTGGGCTATATGCTTGGGTGCTAATTACGCTAATGGGTTAGGAATAGGGAAGGTTTAATTTAGGTGAAGTGAACTCGCATTTGCATGGAAAGCTATTTAGGAAAAACCACTCCCTGCAACTAACTCAACTGAGATTATGAACTCGATTATACAGTCCTCGGTGGTCTAACTCAACACAAAACTAGCGCAATAGCCAACTGCACCACCGAGGTGAGTCTAAAGAGTACTTATATGTTATTTGGTGCATCATGTACTAAGCGATTCCCTCTAAATGGAATGTGACGCAGTAACCATTCCCCAAGAAGTTAGCTACAATTGGCTATCTAAGACTTTTGAGACTGCAGCTACCAACAAATACCGTACTTAAATGGCTAAACTTGGCATCCATGGTAGGGAACAAACAACCCTTCATAGGGTTCCTAAAATCCACCGCAGCCGTACACTCGGTTGTTAGAGTCACCAATCCTATGTTAGTTGGTGATAATACCTCATTGGCTACCTCAGGAAATAACCCCTATTACATCTTGGCCCCAGGAATGGGAGAAGTTTCCCCCTCCATATGTGCCGGAAAGCGTCACGGTAGAAGTCAGAAATTCAAACTTAGTTATTATTATTATTATTATTATTATTATTATTATTATTATTATTATTATTATTAGCACCGCGTCTTACTACCCGTTCGGGTTATACGCACTTACGCTATTGTGTTATGGTAGGGTGATTGTGAGATGAAATGAAGGACCTACAGTTTAACGTGTAATCCGAACCACGGTGGCGACCTGGCATTCCACACATTCACAAGATGTCTTGTCAGAGGTGTAGGAAGGGTTTGGAAATCAGATAAATCTGTGCTGGGACCGAGGATCGAACCCCGGCCGCCAGCATAGAAGTCTGAGACCTTACCCCTAGACCACCAGGCCACCTCAAACTTAGTTATTTCTGAAGCTATAGGTTTACACTAAGTTTCCCAGGAGATACCTCGTGGAGATGTTATGAACAGTCATCCCCAGCCATGCTCGGATATGCGCTATAAACCGCTTAGTGTGTGTTGCGAGCCTTACTGCAATCCCACACAAATTATCTGACAAGGATTTGGTGACCAGCCGGTTGATAGAAACCGAAGTTTTGGGCAAATTCATCTGAACAGTCAGATCTCTTATTCCAACACTTTCCCATATCGAGAGCAACCATGCTGATGCGACAGCCACGCGGACCAAGCACATCCCAAAACCCCTGAATGGAACAACACCATACACGGCGCTACCCCCAGTAAGTCCCTACATCAGGTATCACTCTAATGTTATAGACTTAAGAGCTACAGCTGAGGAGAACACAGAGAGTGACAGATATCCTATGACTATGGCCGGCTTGTGGTAGTTTGGCCAAGGGCTCGGTGTGTTGACAAAAACTATCTTAGAATGGATGTATGTAAGCAGCTCTAGATTCACTTGAAGAAAAAACGAAAATATATTCTCTCACTGGTTCCTAGGAATGTGAGATCTACGTATTCATAACAGTAAAAATTGCATCGGATAATCAATTATTTACATTTGTTTATTTCCTTCCTATCAGTTTCCTTTTTACTTTCTATCTAATAGTCACAGAAGGAAATACGATAACCAAAAAACTTGAACTTGAGCTATTTATAAATGTCGGCATTTCCGTCTGTATCTCAGTCTTTAGCCCAAACCATTTTAACAATTGGGCTAGAGCTTGAATATCTAGGGTTTGCATAGGGTTCCCCCAGGGAGTTATAAGAATTAGACATCTAACCCTGAAATTAAGAGTAAGTTTCTGAAGGGCAAAAGTATAAAAAAATGTTCTTATCAAAATTTGTCTTAAGCCATTTGATTAAATATTGTAGCTAGGCACTGTTTAAATTACAAACAAAATCGCAGATCTCATTTTTGCATGAAAATGACTTTGAGGGTACTATACTTGGGCAGAAATTATCTATTTTGATATCCTCGCAACTATTCCAAATACAAAATAGCTTATCAATAAAAAGTTGTAGTATTATTAAAATTAAAAATATTTTATTTGAAACATAATTTTAAAAAACCAATAGCTTTTGATCTATAATCAAGTAGATATTTTTATATAGGTCTTTGAAAATTAGAATTGGTTGTTATGCTCTTTTGTGGAGCGAAATGTTCCTCTTTTCTCAGTGCTCATTGGTGGAATGTTTCTGCAACAATGTAAATTACTCAAATTACTTCGTTTCACAAATTTTACGAGTTTTTAATGTATGTATGTTTTATAAGATAAGAGTGAAATAAGGTTTGTGTGGTACATCGTACTAATTATTTTAACTTTGCAAACATCCCATTTATATAATGTAACATCTCATTCAGGACAGGAACAATTATTGTTGAATCCATATCTCAAATAAGCTGAGTCCAGTCATCATTAAGGTTCTTTAGACAAATTATACAGTCAGTCACTTCATTTTCATATTAGAAACACACTGAATTATTCCCCCCACCCCCACCCGTTTTCAATCTCTTTTTTCTTTTTCTTGGACATTGTCCCTTTCACAGTTCTTTTCTTTGCATTTGTTTTCTTTTTATCGTACACCCAATCCTTTTCTTTTTCTTTCTTATTGCAGCAGAAGTTTGTAAGGCATAGAAGTAAGAACTTTTTAAAGTTGCACATAGGGATATAGGTGAGTTCACAAAGGGCCGGTATCTGACTTGTGTGGAAGTGCTGTTTCAGGCAGAGCTGGGGACAATTGAGTTAAGGGTACGCTTATAGACAAGTCGGAGAAAATGTTACTGCTTAGCAAGCTTGTGCCAAATGATGAGATATATTAGCTATATTTTGCTCACTTCACAACTTACCAATCCAGCAATGTGTTTGATATATATGTACAGTAATTAACGATCCACAAAGAAGAGACTTTGTATTACAGCTTTTAAAACATTTGATGTTGTCTCTATTGTAGCATGTCACTTAATTCAAATGACATCTACAAACTATAATCTGTGCCAAATACTAAAATATTATAAAGGAATCCGAAGAAGAGAATTAAAGTTGATATATTCTGCAATAATATCATTTGTGTTCTACTAACATTACATGGATGTTCCAGAATTCGATTACCATACTTTCACCAAATGATCTGCAAGTATGGTGGAGTAGAAGGTGTGACAGTTTCAACGGACGTCTAACCCCTTGAACTCAACATTGAAGAAAGACTTGCATATCGCTGGTCCGATGCCACGAGCTACGAGCACTACTCCCCTAGAGGACTTTCTTGGCACCTTCTTTCTATACTGTCCCCCACACCCCCTCTTGCCATCCCTTTTCCCCTTGTTTACATGCCCAATTCGTTAGTCAGAAAAAGAGTATTTAATGGGCTATCCCTAGGTTCACAAATTGTAGTTCATCTTTGAATATCCTTGAAGGAGGAACCTCTGCTCCAGAACTTGAAGAAGATACTGCTGACCGCGATGGTTAGGACGTGGGTGTCACCGCCTCGACGCCGAGGGAATCTTCTTTATTGATCCAAGTATTCATTACATTTACAAGTCCTTTCGACTTGTTTAGTTAGTCTATATGACTATGTTTTCTTAGGAGCTTACTTTAAACCTCCTCTTTTCCATCAGTTCTTTATTTAGTTTTAAGTCCTTATGACTTCACTATATGTCATTGCGCTGTGAATGTCATGTTCACGTGTTCAAATTTTGTATGACTACACGCAGGTTGTCTAATGCCGTTATTTAAGGACTTATCTAGTTCAGTATCTCACAGCTTTCTTGTTGCCACCCCATTTTCTGTGTTACTATTTTGGGTGTGCAAAGTGCGGAACACGGCTAGTGTTGTATAGTGGCCCGCACAGATAGTATTTTCATTTGACCCTTGTTGGTACCTCATTAGTCCAAGTGTTTAAAGTTAGTGTGTACTAGATTTGATGTACACCCCAGGGAGTGGGTGATGGTATAAATGTACTATTGAGTGCTCTGGCAGTACCCACTGGGAGAGGACCAGCCATGGTACAATTTTGTATGAACACCTGTTTGTTAGTAATCGACTAGTGTAACTGAACTACCGTTTATTATTTTGGATATCGTTCCTTTGTCTAGTGTTGCTAACTCTCCATGTTCTCATTTTATACCTTTCTGGTGGAAGTCTGGCGCTTGCCCGGTTGTCTTGCAATCCTATACCCACTATCAACTTAACTTCCATTTGACTGTTGCCTTGTCGCCTTGGGCACGTTCTGTTCCCATGCTACGGGTAGTTCCTATGTTTTTGGAGTTGTTAAGTCCGATCATTAACTGTTGTAACCCCACATCACCTTTTTTGTTATTTGTATAGTAAACCTATTTTTGTTACTTATTCAATTATTTTACACTTATGAAATATGCACCACTACCTACCTACATATGTTATGTGAAGGCGGTAGACTATATTCAGAGGCTACAGTTTGTGGGTAGTTGAGTGGCAGACTTTTCATGTGAATGTTGTATAATTGAGATAACACAATAATTTAAATATATTTTAACTATCATGGCTACCGAAATTCAACCGCACTGGCTGATTTCACGTGAACTCTCTAATTCAACAAAGTATTTCCCCCATTTTAGAAATTTATGTTGAATATTTTGAAACAAACATAATAGCTCTTCTAAATCACGAGGAATACAACACAAACATTATAGCCCCACGCTTTACTCCCATCAAACTAGTATGTAACATATAATATAACATAACACCAACAGGTGCTGAATTCTAGCGATCAGATTAAGAATATTGTTCTGTTTGCTGTCACCCGACATCCGATACTACCATACCTATTCCTATACTTGCTTGTGATATCCTCAGCTGTAGCTCTTACGTAAAAAAACAACGCTGATAAATCCAGAGATACCTGATCTGGTGTACCAAATAACATAGAAACACTCTTTATCAGCAATAACATCTTCAATCAACAGCTTAACTACTCGTGGTGCAAGTTACACAGGATAGTCTGTTGCAGGTCGAATGTGTTTGACTCCTACCATTTGGCGGAAAGCTCCGTTTATATTGATTAAAAAAGCAATTTTTTTTAATGTTTACATATTGTTTGATTTAATAAAGTTTTCTGGTTATGAATCACAAGTCTTGTTTTATATTTTTATAAATTTTGAGAATTACGTCGTCCTTCCACGAAGACCTATCGGTTGTTTTTAGGAATGTAAATACTAAAGACGCCCACAAAATGGTCTCTACGTTATTTTCTTTCACGTGATACCCTTCTTTCTTGGGTTAATTTATTTATTTTCAACTACATCACTATAGGACGACCATTTAGAATCAATAAACTTTGTGTTTGCTACTTCTCCGCGGACACCTGCCCCGTCCCGTAACTATGCGGTTGTTGGAACATCTGTTGACGAGTGCTCAGATCGATGGGAACCCTAGTGGTCCTGTCGCAACCGCAGCGGTCCCTCCAATAGGAGTGTCTTCTGTCAGGACTCCAAATAGAGACGTCAAGTTAAGGCAGGCAAGGCGGTAGTGGACTGGAGTCCACCGATGTGTGGATATTTTAGCCAATCATAGCTAGGCATGTTAAAATACTTAGTAACAACAAACCTAATAACTGATAATCAATGTGGAGGAGCTAAGAACATAAAAGTGCCAAGTTTTTGTGTATTCCTTTCATTTTGAAACGAATGTTTGACATAGCAGTCGACATGTAACAGTTTTTGAGCAGTTCAAACATTACTTAATTTATATATGTATAATTTCAAGCTCATAGTTTTGAAATAATTATTTCATGAAAATAGGCGACATTATCGTAGCGTTGTTATATATTGTTCACCATCGGGAGTTTGGGTTCAATTCCAGATAGCTGCATTAGGGGGTAGGGTGAGGCTTCTACATATTGTGGTTTTTACAACCCCGTCCGTCCTCCCCTCCCCAAAGCAAATTATCTTGCAGTTCTTTCAAACAGTTTTATTTCCCTTTCTCCAGTAGTTTGAATTTTTTATGGTGATTAATATATATCTATTAAGCAAATTATATAAACATTTTATCCAACAAATTTCCAAGAAATTAAAAAAAAATATTTCCTACACAATTGTAGTTTGGATATGTAGTCATAGATTAAGTGTGTACATTTCTAACAAGTGTTTTTGCAAATATATAATATATGTTTTAATTAATCAATGCCATTTATTTAACTATGTTTCTGTGAGAGTTTTATGCAATTAATAAATCAGAGTGTAAGCATAGTATAAATCTAAAAGTTTGATTTTCGAAATTTGGTTATTTTAAATTTAAAAAGATATTATTCTCGAAGAATATACAGTTTATTGATACTAAAAGGATTAATAATATTGACAGGTCATGATGGAATATTTTTATATGCGAGTCTTCATATTTTCTTTAAGAACGTTGGAATTGCGTGCGCATTGTTTATTGTGAGGGTAAGTTCTGTACTGCACTTGAGAACTTAGATCCTGTTTTTGGTGTCTTTGAAAAGATGGAACAAGGATAAAAAAACAGTCTTATAACAAGAATTACAAAAGAAGGGAGCTCTAAGGACCTATAAAATTAATTTATGTGTTCCTAAATTTCAAGTACGCACAAAAAAATAAAAGGTACGGTGAACCATACAAACTTTCTCTCTTTTTTAAAGAAATTTACTAAAAGTTCGTAAGATTTGTGAAATGAATTAATACACATTCTTACAAAAACACTTCACAAAAAAGAGTTAATTAAGTTATTTACACTACTACAGAAACATTGTGAAAAGAAGAATATCTATGTCCAGCCATAGCATAGCAATCAATTTCACATTTTCAAAGACATACACATGTGCACACACACACACACACATGTTTTTGGCTTAGAAGCTATTTTTGTTATAAAATATATTATAAAGGATTTGTGATTTTAAAAGTATTGCAACTTTAGAGTGATAAGTAATTTAGTATCTCAAATATATGTGGAGATATGATCAATAGTTGAAATTTCCACATATTTAAAGTGCCCTAAAATTAATTTTAATAGGAAAATGAGATCTGCTACTTTTTTTTATAATGCTAAACAATTCCTGAATACAACAAAAATAAAAATATTTAGACTATATTTCAGGAAAACTGATTTTGTCTCTTTTGTTCCATCAGTAAGCTACCATTTAAGGGTTAGATATAATATGTATAAAACTCCTTGGGGAGCCTTATTAAAAACATAGATTAATATAATTATTAGCACCACGTCTTACTACCCATTTGGGTTATACGCACTTACGCTAATGTGAAATGGTAGGGTGATTGGGAGCTGAAATGGAAGATCTACAGTTTAATGTGGAGGCCTGGCATTCCACGCATTCACAAGTTGTGATTAATACACGTCTTGTCAGAGGTGAAGGAAGGGTTTGGTTATCAGATAAATCTGTGCCGGGACCGAGGATTTAAACCCGGACCCCCAGCACAGAAGTCCGACACAAAATCTCTAAATACTTTGACAAAATTAAGTGGTTACGACTAAATGAATGGTGGAAACTTCACTCCCTCAGTATCCTACACAAGATATTACAGACTCCCTCACCGCATTACTTAGCAACCAATTTTAACCTACTAACAAATCAGCACCAGTTAATACACGGGCTAAATACTCTACCCTTAGAAGCATCACTTTTCACAAATCTGAGTCTTATTCCCGTTCATTCCCAGTCGCAGCTTCACGGGCGTGGAGGAATGCGCTTCCCGGGTTGGCTGCTTTCAAAACCAGGGAATATTATTTCTAAGAGAATCTTGATCTTCATGCTTTTGTAAACATTACAAATAAACCTGTTTGTAAGTAAAGGCTGGAATAATTATATGAATGAAGGAATGAATGACAGAATAGATGAAGGTAATTTAACGATTATGTTTAAAATCTTAGACAATTATTTTATATTCACTATTGTTATTAGAAGCGCGCTTAAATTAATTGGTTAAGTGTAAGATAAGGCAAAATAACCTTAACTTCACCAAAATGTTGCAAAATAAACAATAAATAAAATAGTGCACCATTGGACATTCTGTACTGAACTAAGATCACTACTAAGCTTATGCCGTCGGCTCGTGACGTGCTTGGATTGTCAGAGGTTAAGAGGATGTTACCCGCCTCGGTGGCGTAGTTGGCTAACGCGCTTGTGTTGAGCTCGACTGCTGAGGACGGGGAGCTCGAGGTTCGAATCTCGGTCGGGTGAACTGGGGGTAGTTTTTCCTAAATGGTTTTCCACTCTCCCTCCACGCAAATGCGGGTTCACTTCCTCTAATTCAACCTTCCCAGTTCCTAATCCATTAGCGTAATTAGTACTTAAAGCGTATAACCCGAACGGGTAGTAAGACGCGGTGCTAAATATTATTATTAGGAAGATGTTAATGCCGTGCTCGGATCGTCAGAAGTTCAGAAGTTGTTCGTGATGTGCTCAGACCATCAGGGGTTCAGAGGATGTTCGTGACGTGGTCGGATCGTCAGAGGTTCAGAGGGTGTTTGTGTCTTATTAGAATTGTCATAGGTTCAGAGGATGTTCGTGCCTTATTCAGATCGTCAGAGGTTCAGAGGATGTTCGTGACGTGCTCAGATCGTCAGAGGTTCAGAGGATGTTCGTGCCTTATTCAGATCGTCAGAGGTTCAGAGGATGTTCGTGCCTTATTCAGATCGTTAGGGGTTCAGAGGATGTTCGTGCCATGGTCGAATCGTCAGAGGTTCAGAGGATGTTCATGCATTATTAGGATCGTCAGGGGTTCAGAGGATGTTCGTGCCTTATTCAGATCGTTAGGGGTTCAGAGGATGTTCGTGACGTGGTCGAATCGTCAGAGGTTCAGAAGATGTTCGTGCCTTATTCAGATCGTTAGGGGTTCAGAGGATGTTCGTGACGTGGTCGGATCGTTAGAGGCTCAGAGGATGTTTGTGACGTGCTTGGATTGTCAGAGGTTCAGAGGATGTTCGTGCATTATTAGGATCGTCAGGGGTTCAGAGAGATGTTCGTGCCTTATTCAGATCGTCAGAGGTTCAGAGGATGTTCGTGCATTATTCAGATCGTCAGGGGTTCAGAGGATGTTCGTGCCGTGGTCGAATCGTCAGAGGTTCAGAATATGTTCGTGACGTGCTCGGATCACCAGGGGTTCAGAGGATGTTCGTGACGTGGTCGGATCGTTAGAGACTCAGAGGATGTTTGTGACGTGCTCGGATTGTCAGGGGTTCAGAAGGATGTTTGTGACGTGCTCGGATTGTCAGAGGCTCAGAGGATGTTTGTGACGTGCCCGATACCAGTGGGTAATCCCTGCAAACAGCGAGCATAACATTTCATGTTGCATTACAAGATCAGCTCGTCTAATCTATACATATCCTTAGACAATGCGGAGACCGAGGCGGGTGAGTGCTCTTTATTAGACATGGATAAATTCCCAGAAATTGTTGAATTTGCACCAAAAATATGTCCAATGTCTGGGAATATCTTCATAAATTGTTAACAATTGTTTTCTAGTGTCACACTGAGCTAAATACCTGACAGATCTCGGCCTACGAACCAAATTTTGTCAACTATTATAAAAATTACCATGGAATAATATTTAAAGCTTGACCTTAACACCATTGTTGCAAAGAATATTTCAAATTTATGGTAAAAAATACAGGGTGAGACATATTGTTTTAAATAAGGGACCCACACTTTTCTTTGTGTAATAATACGATGATAGGTTGGTATTATTTTTATTTAATTTAGTGAGAATACGTTGATTATTTTTTTTTTTGCTAGAATGTGGCCCGTTTAGTAATTTCAATTTTTAATGTGGCTCTTATGATAAAACGAGTTTTACACACCTGCCTTGGACCATGCAACCACCAGTAAGCCATGGTTATTTATTACTAGCTTAAGAACCCGGAGATTCCAAGGGTAAACACTCAATGCATTGCATGTTTGCCCCGAGCAGCGCTTTTTCTTAACTTCAAAATTACATTTAAAAATAACTTCATTTTATTTATTTCTACCGAGTTTTTAGTAAACTTAAAAATATGATAAAAATTTTAAAATTCCAGCTTCGAGGTACACAAGTTTGTGTACATTATATACTAATTATTATACATTCAGACCTCTGTGTGCGTTGGATATCGCGTGAGGTTCATGACAGACAAACAAACTCTTCATTTTATTAATATAGAAGATAATAAGTCATCTTTCTTGTGGATAGCATTGTTTTATGTTAGGTAACCTCTTTTTATCCACAGGTTAAATTAGATTTTAATAAGGAAGCTACTGAAGTTAAATATCTAGATACTCATTACTGACTAATTATTCTAAATACCATTCACTTATTGTTTATCTTTACTTTGTATATACTTAATAAAGGCTTCTTGAAAGGTCACATTAATTTTAGACGACTATGAGTCTCTTAATTAAGCGGTTGGTTTTGTTTGTTTTACATAAATTGAGGTTTATTTTAATCTAACCAACCCAAGACAGTTTTATTGGGGCTTGTGAGAAATCCTTAAAGGTGAATTATTTTTGTTAAATGACACAGATTTAAGATTTTATTAAAAACATAACACTGTGGTCCAAAATGTCATTTAATATGTAAATGTCTATGGTTTCTCTCTTAAACACAATTAAATAGTGAAAAATACATTAGACAACATTTATTATAATATGATATGGTTATATCAATAGATAAAATATTCTCAGATATTAATGTTTTTCCCACCGTGTCTTAATACTCATCCCCGCTAAAAGACTACGCATTATTTTTTGTTATAATGGGATATTTTATGGGAAATTAAAATGTTAATAGTAATGGTTTACATATTTGCAGTGAGGGAGAGTTAGAAAACAATTAAGAAAAAAACACTCTTAGAACACTCGCCCAGGATTAAAACCCCAACCTTCCCATCACTAACTACTAACTAGATAAGGTTGGGATTTACTCCACTTGGCCACCAAATTGTGTTACATTTTGTTTATTTGCTAAAGTTTTTATTAATGTGGACATATTTTGTGATAGATACAGTTATACAAATTTAAAAAATTTGCCCCTATTGTAGCATTATTACAAGAGAGTTGTGTTTTCGCAATTATTTTTAATAAAAGAAAGCTTGTTATATTCAAGTGCGTCTAACCTAAACATATTTATTTTTATAGATAGCCCTAGGGGAAATTTTTTACAAAATTATTGATGCTTTTTATAAAACAATAACATTTTTTCGCTCATTATGTAAAGTAGTTATGTTTGTGTCTGAGCTAATATCAAATATTCACTGATATAAGATTGTAAAATCAAGATGACAAATTTGAAAAAAATAAAAAATAGCTATTGTACCATGTACAGGATGATTCACTCAGAAATGAACACCTGTGTTTTGGTAAGTGCTATCTTTTTTAACTGTATTAGAATGTAAAGTTATATTCAGATTCGTAAGGGTCCTAATAAATTAGGTTAAATAAGTGCTCTACAACCTTTATCTAATGTGATTATGTTGTCTAGTTGTTTAGTAGCTTAGTTATGCTCAGTCCTGAATGAATCAACCTGTATTATATGTGCTTTTAATAAATGAAAAATAATTTTGACATCATCCTGCTATTTTTGGTGATATGTGATATATTCACTATTACCTTGTATCTTACATACTTAAGACATTCTATGGCACTAGGAAACCGATGGTTCATTGCCGCACTTACAAAAATATGCCATATATATCTCTATCTTAAGCTAACTATACCCAGTCCACCTTATTACACCATGTCCCTATCTTGAGCTAGTTCTATCCAGTCCACCTAATTACACCCTATCCCTATCTTGAGTTAGTTATATCCAGTCCATATCATTACACCCTATCCCTATCTCGATCTAGAAATAATCTAGTCCACCTTATTACATCCGATCTCTATTTTTAGATGGTGCTATCCAGTCCACCTCATTACACCCTATCCATATCTTGAACTAGCTCTATCCAGTACACCTCATTACATAATATCCCTATCTTGAGCTAGCTCTATCCAGTACACCTCATTACAAAATATCCCTATCTTGAGCTAGCTCTATCCAGTACACCTCATTACAAAATATCCCTATCTTGAGCTAGTTCTATCCCGTACACCTCATTACACCCTATCTCTATCTTAAGCTAACTATACCCAGTCCACCTTATTACACCATATCCATATCTTGAGCTAGTTCTATCCAGTCCACCTAATTACACCCTATCCCTATCTTGAGCTAATTCTATCCAGTCCACCTCAATACACCTTATTCTTATCTTAAGATACTTCTATCCAGTCCACCTCATTACACCCTAGATCTTTCAGTTCCATTCTAATGGTGTCCTCTATTCTGTGCCTAGCTCTTTTCAATGGTATCTTCCCTTTGGGTTTGCCAGTCAGTACCCTGAATATGGTCCTAGATTCTTCCATTCATGCTGCATGTCCTACCCACTGTAATCTGTGAGATTTGATCATCTTAACACTGTCTTGTGATGAGTACAAGTTATGTAACTAATCAATATGTAATCTACTTCACTCCCCAGTATACTCATCCCTTTTTTGGGCACCATACAAACTGCTCTACAAGCTATAAACAATTATTTTGGAGGCTGGGTGGGTCAAGTGGCCGACACGACCTAGACCAACTGATATACAAGCTCATGTATAGGAGTACAGAGTGATAGACAACAAGCGATCGGCATGAGAGAGCAAATCTGTAAAAATACCAACTGCTAGACACGCAGAAACGACATGGACCAAGTGATCGACATGAGCTGGACCATGTGATAGACAAGCTACCATAAAAGAGGACAAAGTGATAGACAACCAAGCGGCTGACACGAGAGGACCAACTGCTTGACAAACATCTAGATGAATCAAGTTAAGAGTGGCTCAAGCGACAGACAAGTTATTTCAAAAATAACAAAGTTATAATATGGTAGTAGTGGTTGAAATGACAGTACCAGACCACTTTCTCTCATAAGGTTAACATTGATTCAGGTGACCTGGCGGTCTAGGGGTAAGGTGTCAGACTTCTGTACCTAACCTTACTTAACCTAACCTAACCTAACCGCCTCTTAATTACACATTTCCCTGTGTCCCTATGTCCCTGTATTTGTCGTTCTGTCTCTTGCAGCCTCCTCTTCCCTTGAATCTAGATTCCATCCTCCATCCCGTACTCTCCTTGCAGCCTTCATCCCCTTCTCTTACCAGGCCCACCAATCGCTCCTCTCCCCCCCCTCCCAGTCTCCTACCCCCAGCCTTGATCTGCACAGATTCCAGTCCCCATTCTGTACTCTGACCTCCTTCCAGCCATACGACTTCCTGTATCTATCCCGAGCAAGAGGTAGTCTGGCTCGATCATGACAATGTTGATCCCATACAGATCCAATCCATCCTCTTACCACCCACCTCGCTTACCAATTGGCCCTTAAAACTTGACAGCTTAGATCTGGTACCTTAACGATGTATCCATCATCTTAACACCCACTCCTTGATATCTGATCGCTTAGATCTTGTACCTTAAACAATATTACCACCCCTCCTTGATAACTTATGGCTTAGATCTTGTACCTTAAACGATATGTCCTTTATGCTTATCACCTCAAAATATTCTGAAACGGTTTGAAACTGCACTAAATAATTATTCATCATTCTACACCCGATAACTTAAACGTCGAGACCATTCATCGGGGTTCGATCCTTGTCGGTTGACTAAATAAAGGTGGATTTTCATCAAGGGTTTTCCACGCTCACTCCACAAAAAATCGGATGCAGTTCCTCTAAATTCAACCTTACTCATCCCTAAACACATTAGCGTAGTTAATATATTGGCGTATAACGCGAACGGGTAATAACTCTCTGATAGGTATAACGCGGTGCTAAAAATTAAAAATATGTAGCACTAGATATACAGGCTAGATAATAAAATTATCTCTTTGAAAAACAATAAAAATCCTTTTTACTGTCGCTTATTGCCGGTTACAAATTTTACATACTATTTTAAAACTGTTGTCAAATTTTAAGTTTTAATAACGGCCACTAAGGAATTTTTACTCAATGGTTTTCAACTCTTTCTTCATGGAAAAGCGGGCATATTTTCTCTAAATTATACCCTCCTCACCTCTAATCTATTAATATAAAAATAAGATAGTTCATACGTGTGGACCAGCCAGCCGTGTTGCAGCCAGAGTTGCAGAATTAATTGCGTCTATTAAATTCATGATATTCTTTTATAAGGTCATCATTAGTTCGAGTTATTCTCACCTACATTTTTACTTTAGCAAACCCTAAAAAAATATACCAGAAGTGTGAGGTTAGGCTGACGGGTTGGGGGAAGAAATTATTTGAGTATAAACAAGGACAATTGTGTATTGAATTAACTGTTCTTTCACTTAGTCCACTCTTATCTAGATGATATCAAAGTTTGTCAAATAGCAGTTTGTCCTCTCGTGTCGATAGCTTTGTTGTCTATCACTTTGCCTGCTCCCCCTTTTTTGGACCAAATACCTTAATAAGCATCTCGTTTTTGAACATCCTAACTTTCTTTTTGTCATTTAAGTTAAAAGACCATGTTTCACAATCATGATAGAACAACCTGTAACACTATATTTTGTACATTCTGAGTTTTATATCCCTTGAAACCAGGCAATATGTCAACAACTTAATGATCGGGTAGTAACATGCTTTTCTCGACTGTATTACTTTACTAATTTCCATGATGATATTATTTTTGTTAGTTAAATAATTTTTCCCTAAATAGTTTAACTCACTAACCATGTCAAATAATATGGAATCTCTAAGGCTATATTAAAAATTATATTGACACTTATAAATCAGGAAATAATTCTCAATTTAGTATAAATGAAAAATTGTTAGAATAAGTGAAGACTTAGTGTATCTGGACAGAATGTCTTGTAAAAATCAAAGGATGGATGGGGAAATCTATAGATGGGTGAATGCACCTCACAGAGTAGTTTAATATATTTGACTATTGCAAAAAATGAAGTAGTATCGAAAGAGTTAAAGATGGCAGTACATAAAACTGTGTTAATCATAACATTGTTGTATGGATGTAAAGTGGGGGCCTGTCAGGAGAAATACAAGAGCGAGGTAAATGTGGTTGGAAAGAGATAACTAAGAAATGTATGTGGACAATCTTGTTTGGACAAATTCAGTAATGAATGGGTGCCAAAGTGGTGTGGCTTGAAAGTAATCCAATAGAGCAATGTGAAAGAAGCGTCTTACGTAGGTTTGGTTGTGTTGGGAAGATTAGTGTGGGTCGAGGGATGAAGCAAATATGTGATGGATGAGTGTGTGGTTCAAAAGGAAGGGGTAGGCCATGTAAGACGAGGTTAAATGTTGTAGACGAGTGTGTGAACATGATCAACATTAAGAGTATTAAGAATAAAAACGCATGTATGACTCGGTGTATGGATGTTGTTGAAGATAGGGGAGTATAAAAGGCTAAAGGGATGTGTGAAGACGAATTAAATAGTGAGTTATTTATTTACTCTATGTACAGTAGCTTGCCTACCCCATAAGGAACGGCGTGATTATGTTGTGCCAGGTTAGTAGGAATTAGCCCACACACTAAATTATCTCAAACTCCAACAAAGAAAATATTGAGTCTGCAAGAACAATGGATGGGGTTTGACTTCCCATGACTAGGCCGATGCGGTCATTGTTTTGTTTGATCGTTGTTGATGGGCCACACTTAACTCTACAGGAATGGTAACTCCCGAAATAAATCGTTTCCAGTTTGGCTCTCTCATCACTTGCTTTCCACGCATGCGTCGAGACCCACTTCAGGTTTCCACCCCACCAAGCGCTGTTGCTCTGTAACGTGATTGGTTGATTCCCCTTCTCTTCCTTTCCTAGTCGGGTGTCAATCAGGGACCCTATTTAATATGATGTATCGCCTAAACTAGACACATAAATATATTCACTGCGCTGCTGTACAAATTATTAAAAGCTTTGTTTATCTTCGTTAATAACCAGTTACAAGAGGTATCTACTACACATGGCGCACAGGTGTCGGACTCGGCCGTGGCCAGGATCAGTGCCAGGAGGATAAACAACCAGGGAACTTTGTGATCTGATTACTCGACTTTGAGAGATGGTCCGTTAATTTGTGTACATGTCTTATAATCCCACTAGGGATTTTAGGGTATTATCTAAAAGTCACTTTCTGACATTTATTTGTTAACCTAAGCCAAGAACTTGGCGTAGCTCTACTGTGTTGTAATCTGTGTGTCCGATTTGACAGGGTAGCAATCTGTCGCTTAACAAAATTGCTATGTTTATTTCTAGGTTAGATAGTTATTAATATTTAATTGCTCTTAATGTCTAATTATACCTGTAGCTCAACTGGGGATCATTTGGTTCCCTCCGAACAAAACTTATTTATTACGGTGGTGTATGCCTTGTTGGTCTGGCTTGACCTGTTGTGTTTCAAGCCGCTTCAACAGCTGGATAGTGTGGTTAGGATGAACAGTTTGCTATATTAGGTGTAAACACAGATTACTAGCTTCAGGATACCCTTATAATTCTGAGTTAGGCATTAGGTATTGTCACCTAACGACTCCTTGTAGTTCATTATTTTGTGTGCTCAACCTAGCAACTCCAAATATGTCCTTTTTCCAACTTGAGACACTCAGTTTCTCTTTTTACTAGGGGAACGTCAGCACCAAGAAACCAGGGGCCAGCTATTAGGCGTTCATGGCCTAATTAGGCCTTTGCCCAAGTCAATTGCCTCGTGTTCTCCTTGTTTATGAACACTCCTAATTTAACATGTTTTCCAGAAGTGTCCAAGAAAAACCTCTCAAGGCACTTGTAAATGTTAGTATCTAAAACCACTTAAACGGGTTCCTTAAGATACTTCGAATGAATGCGGCAGCGTTCTAGTGTTTGCCTTTCTATCAAGTTTTGAAAGGGGGCATTTCCGTGAAAGTTATTGTCTTGTCAGTGCAGTCCTAATTGGGGTTTATTTATCCCAATGTATGGGCTCTTGTTAGTTGCTCCTACCCATGTCCTTGACGTTCTCGCAGTTGATAGACGAGCTCAAATGGGCTAAACACAATATAAAGGTAGTCGCCTAGTATCCGGGCAGGTATATATTGAGGAAATAGAGCTATATGAGCTTACATTAGAATTGATTGGAAGGTGTAGAGACTTATTCTAGCTATCCACTTATGAGTGTGTTTATTATGAGCAACCCGCCTCGGTGGCGTAGTTGGCTAACGCGCTTGTCGTGTTGAGCTCGACTGCTGAGGACGGGGAGACCGAGGTTCGAATCTAGGTCGGGTGAACTGGGGGTGGTTTTTCCTAAATGGTTTTCCACTCCCCCTCCACGCAAATGTGGGTTCACTTCCTCTAATTCAACCTTCCCAATTCCTAATCCATTAGCGTAATTAGTACTTAAAGCGTATAACCCGAACGGGCAGTAAGACGCGGTGCTAAATATTATTATTATTATTATTATTATGAGCATTTAGCTTAATGACTTTAAAGTGAACCTATTGCAGTGCGGAAGGTGCCTGTTTAATATCTTTGAATCTATTGTAACGAGTTACAAGTTAAAGCTATTTCAAATAGGGCAACACTCACCAAAACCCCTTAATGAACTTTAACACAAGAGCACGTGCTCTGACCTCCACTCTGCAACGCTCTACACAACTGACTGAATGGAGCTTTCAGCCGATTGACTGCTCGGGGCTCGATCCACGCCCGGCCGAAACGAAGCCTGAGGTTCTACATGGCCACACCAGCGGCAGTTCCAGCGTTATGATCGTCTCGAACATTCTACTTGTTGCTAGGATCCCCCTTCTCTTGTCATGTTTGTTATTTCTACCTACCCCCACCTTCCCTTGCCCCTTCTCTCTGTGGATACAATTATGAATAGATATTGGGACGTTGGTTTTCAATGGTAACTCATTATACCACCGACTGACCTAGGTGTGGACGGCAACTAAGGGGCCGGGATCTGTTATTTAAATATTCAAAATTCTCTTTCGGCGTAATGGGGGGGATATTTATCAAAATTATTGTCTGGGACTTAAATTCGTATAAACTTTAACTTTGGAATGTTTCTCACAGCTCGTGGCAAATGCGGTCGCCTTTCTGTCTCCTTATGCGAGGTTTATTTCAATTAGTCTGTGCAACTTCTCTTTAATTGTATATCTAATTTAATGAATGTATTTTCAGGCCACGCTGTGGCAAACTTTGAGTCTCGGGCTTACACCCGTCCTTTCTTGATTTCTTTAGCATATGTATAGTATTTGCAGTTATCTTGTTTACTGGTAAAACGTAGAGCACAGGGCACTAGTAGGTTAGTTTGGGATTTGGTCCTAAGATAGAGTCTTGTATTATTACCGTTCAACATTATGTTTAATTCTTTTGGGTTTGAAGGCGCGTATTTATTTTTCCTGTTATTATTACCTAAGTTTAAATGTTTGTTTGGGGTTACGATGAAGTATCGTTTTTGCGCTTATTAATCAAGCGAAGGAACTATAAACTTTTCGCCTCACTGTAAGGGCTATGTAAATATCATCTTTATCATGATAAATGATCATGATTATTGCGTTTCGCTTGAAGGCGCGTGTTTGGGTGATTTACCATATTTGTTCTAATGTTAATTAATGTAGAAATATTAGATAGGAGTAATAACAGAGTTATTGCTTTTCTCTCTAAATGCGCGGGATATTCAACTTTGAACCATAGACTTCCATGATTACTATTAATATTAGTGTTGTACTGACAACCAACTAATTACTGTATGTTTCCTTTTCTATTTTCAGGTATTGTAAAGTCTATTAATTCCATTATCTAAATTGAATTTTTCTGAGAGGATAAGCGCTTCACGCAATGTTATTATATTTTGTTCTATTATGTATTTACCATGCGGATTGTTCTAAATAAAATAAACAAACTTTGTTATTGTTAGATAAACTTCATAACTAATTTCCCCGTCACTATTCCTAATATTTATACAAGAGATTTACACTATGATAGATGCCTAGTTCCCCTTTTTGTAGGAATTGTCTACTCAATGTTGACAGTCTGATTAAGTTAATTATATTCTTTTTAATATCAACTCATAAAGATCCATTAATACAGCCACTAGCCCAGTGAATCAGACAGCCTGTTGTTTGAGTGCTGGGTAACTCTCAAAATATTATTAATAATTAAAAAGGGCTATTTATGACGAGCTTAATTGTTCACTATGGCTTGCTTTCTCAACTACTGTAACTTCAATTGTATGTAGCTTGTTATATGTTCAATAAAATATTGTATGCCTTGAACAAGTTATTTCAATCATAACACCCTCTTAGTGTATGTGTGTATGTGTATAGGTAGAGCTAAAATTTAATATCAGATTTTAGTTGTTATCACATGATTGATGATTTTATATTTAAAAGAAATGTTAAGTGTATCCAAATTATAAAGATATAGCTGTAGATAATCAAACAAAGCACATTACATTCTTTTATGCTAAAACATCTGAATGTATTTATTACGCTATATATGTAATCTAATTACAAAACGGTATTAAAATACATTTTATTTGATGTTATGAAAACTATTATTTGGTGAAATAATCATATTTATTGAGATATTTCAAATCTGTTCGTAATATATTGACGATTTCTCCATCTTTCGAAATGTTTCTAAGCTGTTATTGTGTGTGTTGAAGTCGGATCGAAGGAGATTTGACCTTCTTCATTAACTACCACATTTAGAACACTGGTACAGTGGTAAACCCCTAGCCATCAATCAATATTTGTGTGGGTACAATGTACCCGGCTCCCGAACCATTGAGTCCAACTGTTATCAGGAGGATAATCTCGCTGAGTCATTCTGGAGATGCTGAGAGCCGCAGCCTCTTGGCTTGTCGCTCCCTTGCACGCCACTGGAGGATAATTAGTTGATGATTGATCACACGGGTGTGAAGACAGACAACTCACTGGTGATGGCGTGGAGACAGTCACATCAAGACAGTGATGTGACGAGATGTAACTAACAACTATAGTAAGATGACATACGGTTTGCTCGGTACTGATGATTTAAATGACCCCCCCCNCCGGTGACGTCATTCCCCTCCCCTACCATTGTTTGATCTACTTTTTACATTCTGGTTTAAAAAAACATGAATTTTTAAAAAATAATTTTTTAGAGTTTTTGGTTTTCGGGTTTTGCTTCCTGTAAGGTATAGTTTGGAGTAAATATACACTTAGTTGCGTTGGTGAAAAGTAGAAAACTATCTAGAAAAATATATCCTCACTACATCCGACAGGGATTTAAACCCCGATCTTTCCATCTTCGTCAATCCAGCCTGTTACGAGAGCTACCACCCACTGATACATGATTATGTGTGGCCCACGGACTGTTAGATGGACAAACATACAATGTGGCGAGATTCATCTTATTATAAATATTGTAGAAATACATCACTTGAGATTTTAGCATTTGGAAATTAGTTTTACTTGGGGGTGATCCATAAAGTGAGGTTAGTGCACCACATTTTAAATCGTTATTTACCAGAAATCAATTTCCAAATATGTTAAATTTGCTCAAACGTGCAAGGTTTGGTGGCACATAAATGTGTAAACAGCAAAATAGGGACAGTGACCGGGAGTGTATTTGTTCACTGTTTGGGGTAGTCCTCAATCAAACCGTCTGTGAGTGAATTCATACAGTAGATCATACCTTCATACATTGGGCTAACTTACTACCTTAACTTCACTATTAGTTATAATAGTAACTAAATAATACTTCAAAAGGATAGTGATGTGAAAAAAAAACACGCTCTTGCTTTATCTCATGATCATTAAATTGATATTGTTTTTTTTTTCTTTAATTAATGTACAATCAACTTCACTTTCCCCATGGGTATGGACACTTCTAAATTACATGTGCAATTTTATCAAAATGACAGGTGACCTGGTGGTTTAGGGGCAAGGTGTAGGACTTCTGTGTTGGGGGTCCAGGGTTCAATGCTCGGTCCCGGCACAGATTTATCTGATTGTCAAACCCTTCCTTCACCTCTGAAAAGACGTGTATTAATTCTCACAATCACCCTACCATTACACATTAGCGTAAGTGCGTATAGCCCGAACGGGTAGTAAGACGCGGTGCTAATAATAATAATTTATCAAAATGATATTGACATATGCGCTTTTTACCGATTTGTTAGTGTACATTTTAAAACCACTACCACCACCACTACTACCACTAATACTACTACTACTACTACTACCACCCCC